>JAUUDW010008869.1:0-10247 GCA_032361385.1 Panulirus guttatus | reverse complement strand
CCACTTTTTGTTGCCTTCTGCGATATGCAGGGAATACTGAAGCCTCTAGGCAGCTTCACAAACTCATCCTTTCTTTGGATACCATATATGCCCAGCCAACAGAATGTACAATGTGTGCAGAATTCAACTTGTGGCACAAAAGCATGTTGCCTTGACCAAGGAGAATAGCACCAAATTGTGTTTGCTTCATTTGAGGATGACAGCTCTGAAAGGGTTACGATGTTATGATTGTGTAGGATGCAGGCAGATACTGTAATAGACTGGTCAAGATATATGGTAATACAGTTGAAATTATAAGAAGCCATAGAATTCAAATGAAGTTGACAGACAAGGAGTGAACTGTTTAGGACTAGATGTATTTCAGATAAGGATGCCAAAGGAATGAATTTGGACTGGATCCAATGAAGTTAATCTGTATGAAGTTGAAGGTGTGAAATGAGGCATTAATCCCACTTGTAATGATTTTAAAATGCATATTGAACAGATGAGAAGTACTTTTGTTAGTGTGGAAGCCCATGTTAACTAGCATACTGGACATATGTAGCGAATGTGTGTGATGGAATTAAGTTCTCTGCACTTTTCCTCCAGAAATAAGTGGGAATGGAACTTAATAGATGGAATTACCATTAGCAGTTTAACATATAAGTTTGCATTGACCCTTGCTATCGTCATCCTTTAATTTAGTGAATACATTCTTTTTATAATGAGGGTAAACATTTTTGCTTGTTCATGTATTGTAGGTAAACTTTAAGTGCTTTTTTATCGTATGAGGCTCAACTTTTTATGCTTTTCCATCTAATGGGAGCAAACTTTTAATGTCTTCCAACTGCTTAAAGTAAATTTTTGTTGCTTTACCTCATTTCAGATGAACTTGAGGTGAAGAACGAGGTTGGGGAAATTACTGGATATGAAGACTGGATGCCATCGTTTTCATGTTCCCAAACAGATGGAGGTTTTGAAAAAGACCTTCATGATAGTGATAAAGCCCCTGCAGTGGTAGAAAACATTATCATAGGAATGCATAAAGACCAAAAAATTAGTAATCAACCTGACCTAGGGAAGACTGTTGTTCCTACAACAAACATTAGTTTACAGAATGATCACATACATCATTCAGATCATGAAGCACAGAAAAATGATAGATTATTCAAAAGTGACTGTGAGGAGGCTGAACTTAGATTAGAAATTGTTGGCATAACAAACTTATATGACAACAGTTGTGATTATTCACACCAAAAATTAAGTGAAACTCACACAAAAAAAGATGAGGCAGAGTCCTTGAATATTAATTCTAGATTAAAATTTAGAAGCAAAGAAAATTTTAAAGCTAATTACAGAACTATAGAAAAAAATGGGGAAGGCAAAAGGAATATAGCCACTAACATGGATTTAAGTGTTGTGCCTGATGTATTAGGGGACAAGATTGAATGCTCCCAAAGAAAATTAAATGAAGCTTTCACTAAAAATAATGTTGAAACTGATGACTTTAGAACTGAAGAAGAGAATAAAAGAGATAAGACGGATATGTCCAGTGCAACTAAAAAAAATGAGAGAGATGTAATGGATGGGTGTATAACACCAGCTGAGAGTAATGCAGAGGAAAAAGTGTCTGTCATGAAAGAATTAGCACATGGAATTATAGTTCATAACTCAGAAGACACAGTATCTGGATGCAAAGAAGTTTTGGTTGGTTGTACAAGACCACTGGGTAACTTGAATTCACATTTGGGGGATTTAATAGTGGAACAAACTAAGGATGGAAGTCTTCCTGTAATAACACAGGTTCAGAGTGGGGAGGAGGTTAGTGAAAAATTTGCACAGTCACTTGAAGAACCTCTTCAACTTTGGTATGTACCACCAACTACAAAGTCTAGGAAGAATAGAGAAGAAAATGAAGTTCCAGTAAAACAGAGGTGTACTAAGGCTTCATTAAAGTCTTCAAGAGGATTAAAACCTACACACACAGCATATTCTCAGGCCATTTCTGAAATTGCTGAAATGCCTGTACACCTCTGTAATATTATGGATCTTGATGTGGATACTGGTCAAAACCTTCAGTATAATAATAAGCTTGTAAGTAATAATGAAATATATAATTATAATGCTGTACCACAGGAAGTTGCAACCAGATCAAAGGCCAGAGAGAGTTATGCATGGGCAAACACAGTAGAGAATGTATTGCAGGAAGACTGTCTGCCCCCACAACCATATGAAATCATTCCTAGAATAGTGGCACCAAGATGTCAGTGCAGTTCCACAGTAAGAAGTCATATTAATTTCCCTGGTGGTCACTTTCATTACAGGTTGCCACTTCAAAGATCAGTTCCATTGAAGAATGCAGCTGACTTAAGAAGTCAGACGAATACAGTACCACTTCAGACACCAATTATTAAAAGACATGTCAACTTTGCACAGCAACAAACAGCTACAGATAATGAGCAAACACAGCTGATGAATGCATTTTATAACCAAAGACACAGGTTGAATAAAAAAACACGCATAGCGCTTGTACAAAATGACATGTTACCATTGCAGCAAAACGCATTGTTAAGTCGACGGCTGAACAGTTTACCACTTCAGACATCATATACAAAAGATCTTTTACAGGCTTGTTATGCAACCAAGCCTTGTAGAAATCACCCTATGCCACAACAGATGGTGATGAACAGTGGGCAGATGAACCAGTATGAAAGTCGAGCATGGGGTTCAAGTTCACAAAGAAGCAACTTTCTTGTGCTGCAGAACTCACCATCAGTGGGACACATAAACAAAACATCATTGCCACATATGATTACAACAAATATGAAAATGAACCATGCACCGTGGAGGATGTCATCATCAGATATGGAACAAAATAATGAATTAATGCAACAGGTAGCTTTATCTAGTGGACAGATAAACTCATCATTGCATCAGACTTCTGTATCAACAAGACATACTGAATCATGTGAAAATATGAATTTATCAAGTCCTCAGGCTCAAGTATCAGCCAAATGTACAAATTCATTCCCAAAGCAGATTGATACATGTAAACAGACTGGCTCTGTACCTCATCAAGGGACTGTCACACCAACTGGACAGATAAACTCAATACATCAGAGTGATAAATGGAGAGGTAGGTAGCAGTTGGTTGGCAGCCAACAACTAGGGAGGTATTTTACCAGTACTACTCGCCTGGGTATTAGGAGGGTTAGTGACATCTTCTTAGTGAGTCACCTCTTCAGTGGTTTTCAAGTTGCACTCCTCTGACCCAGATAGCTGTCTTTTCTTTCTGCCTCACTAACATGTGGACCACTGGCATTCTGACCACAAGCGTACAGTCTTTCCTTGTCATACATAACACTTGAGAACACTTCACTCACATACTCATACAGCTCATTCTTCATAACTCTAGATTTTCCTGTGGTGAGCACTATGTGCTAGCCATGCCTTTTGGCAAAATGGTAGGAGCAATAGATAGAAGTAGTGGGTAAAAACATTTAGACAGGAGCATTAGGCAGAAGTAGTGTGAAAGAGCATTAGAGAGAAGTAGTCAGTAGGAACATTAGGTATGAGCCTCAGCAAACACTGCACTAGAGTTGCCCTTTGCCAGTAGCCTGTTAAGAGTGAGGCACTATAGGCTAAGAAGTGGCACTGGAGTTCATTAGGTTTTTATTTTTTATTTTTTAAGTTGAGACGGCACGGGCAGCTGGGGCCCTAATCAAAGCCATCCCATTAACGCTATATATATATACATATACCCTAGCCTGAGCCAGGTACCTATTTTATCGACCAAGCCCTAGGGGTGGATGAACAGCTGGGTTGACTGTGGACTGACTGCTGCAACCAGGATTCGAGCCCATGCGCTCAATCCCGGGTGGCCCGTGAATGCGTCATGGTCAGGGATGCTAACCAATACACTGCGGAGGTCCATTTGTTCTTAGGACAATCGTCACTGTACCTGGAACAATACCACCATGCCTTGAACAACTTGCACCATGTCTCATACAACATGGCAATGTTTGCTTTCATGGACAGTGATCTCTCTTTCCATATATTCCTCAACACACTCAGGACCTTAGCCCCCTCACTCACCCTATGGCTTACTTCAGCTCCCACGGTTCCATCCACTTCCATATCCACTCCCAGATATTCAAAACACTCCAGTTTTTCCAAGTTCTCTACGTTTAAACTCACACTCCAATTAGCTTGCCTACCTCCCTTGCAGAATTTTGCTTAATCATATCAATGTTCAACTGTCTTCTTTCACACTCCCCAAACCCAAAAATTAACTTCTGTAGCTCCTCACTCAAATCTGTCACCAGACTCATCATCAGCAAATGATAACTGACTTACCTCCCTGACCCCTTCATCCCAACAGACTGCAGACCTACCCCTCTCTCTAAGACCCTAGCATTCACCCTCCTAACCATCCCAACCATATACAGATTAAACAGCCATGTTAATATCACACACCCCTGCCATAGACCCACTTTCACCTAAAACCACTCACCCTCCTATCTTCTAACTCGCACACATACCTCATTCTCTTGGTAAATAATCCTCATTGCTGCTAGTAACATTCCTCCTACACCATATATTTGTAATGCCTTCTACAAAAGCATCTCTGTCAATCCTATCATATGCTTTCTCCAGATCCATAAATACCAAGTAGAAATCTTTCTTTGGTTAAATATTTCTAACACATTCTCCAAAGCAAACACCAAACTTACACATTCTCTACCACTCTAGAATACACACTGTTCCTCCCCATTCTGACACTCTCTCAGTCACCGCTCTCCCATACAATTTTCCAGGAGCATCGAACAAACTTGTACCTCTGTAATTTGAACACTCACTTTTATCTCCCTTGTCTTTATACTTTGGAACTATACAGGCATACTGCCAATCCTGAGGCACCTCACCTTCAGCCATACATCCATTCAAAATCAAAGCTAAACAATCAACAACACTGTCACATCCTTTCTTGAGAAATTCAAATGTAATCCTATCCACACCAGGCACCTTACCACACTTTATCATACGCAAAGCTTTAACCACCTATTCTTTTTCCACTAAACCACTTGCCATGAATCTCTCTCCTCACAAGTATCCATGACCCTAACATCCTATCACCTAAGACATTCACAAGTTCCTCAAAACACTCATTCCATCTCCTTTTCCCTTCTTCCTTACCTGTTACCATTTCCCGATCTGCTCCCTTCAATGATGGTCCCATTTGTTCTCTTGTTCTTACAAATTCACCTAATGCAATGTCTTATCCTCCTTGAATTTTGTCAATACTCTCTTGTCTTAATCCTCACTAGCCCTCTTTTTCAGCTCCTGCACATTTCTCCTGACCTCTTACCACTTCCTCTTAAACATCTTCCACTCATTCTTACTTGCAAAGTAAAGTCCATACAACTTTGTTTTCTCTTTCGTTAACAGCTTCACTTCATCCCACCATTCACTAACTTTTCTCATGTGTCACCATCCCACATTCCACTTGCTACATAACTCTCTTGAACATTTAAGAACTGCTTCCATAAATACCTCACATTCCTCAACCACTCCTTAAGTTTTCTTTACTTCTATTGTTTGCCATTTTTCACCCAGTTTTTCCTGATATATCTGCTCACACAAGCCTCTTTTCCAAATTCATTCACGTTCCCAATTCTACCCAACCACATTGTTTCCTCTTTTCCTAAAGCCTCTGTAAAAACATTCTACCAACTGCCCCTCTCAAAACATTTACATGTAAAAGTCTCTGCCTATCAATCAATACATAATCTAATAAAGCCCACCCACCATCAGCCCCAAATGCCCAGATCTACTTATTTATTTCCTTTTATTTAAACCATGTATCCTCAACCACCAGTCCTTTTTCGGCACACAACTCCACAAGCTGCTCACAATTTACATTCAAAAAGCTAAGTGACCCACACGTCCCAGTTATGGCCACAATTGCCAAGGGGTAATCAAAATTCAGGGATAATGACTTAGACAATTATAGAAAGGAAAAATGCTTAACCCTGTTCTTGGTTTACAACAAAAAGGGTTCAACAAAATCCAGAGCATCTGAATTCAGAATCCACTTCTCATAAGTAGAGTAAGTCTTCACCAATAAAAAAATATAATAAAAAACCAACTGAACTATAAACCTGATAAACAGACTAAGTTTCATGTACGCTTGCTGCTAACACCACATCAGTGGTTGTCAAGCTGCATTCCTCTTATCTAGGTAACTGTCTTTCTGCCTCAGCCACACGTGAACTGCCGGTATTCTGTCCACAAACATGCAGTCTCACCTTGTCTCATAACATCTGACAACACTTAACTCACAAAACTTATTCTTCCTAACTCTAGTTCTTCTTGTGGTGAGCACTATGTGCTAGCCCTACCTTTTGGCAAAATGGTAGGAGTAATATATAGAAGTAATAGGTAGGAAAATTAGACAGGAGCAGTAGGTAGATGTAGTAGTTAGGAGCATCAGCTGGGAACATTAGGTAGGAGTCATAGGTTAGAACATTTGGCAGGACCATTAGGTAGTAGGTAAGACAATCATTAGGTATGATCCTCTGAAAACACTATGCCAGAGTTGCCCTTTCCCATAGGCCTGCTAAGGGTGAGATACTTAAGACTAAGAAGCAACACTGGAGTTCAACAGTTATGGTAACTCTTCTGTCATGGTCTTCCCCTTAAGGAAGTTTCCAAAGGGAATGGGCATCAGAGATATAGATAGGTATATCGCTTAATACTTCCATATTGAAGTAGGTGGCAACCTTACATTAACACATCTGAGCAACTTGTTGCAAAGAACCATCTCTTGCTGTTTACTAACACCTGGACAGCGCAGAGGGCACAAGGTGCACTGATGCCATTTGCAAGGAACTGGAGTGCTTTGAATGAATCTGTTTGTTATTTTCTAAAGACACATATTACTGTTTGTGGGAGTGTGGCACTTATTATGTTATCTCCAAAAAATAGGTATTAAAAACAAAAGCTCTTGACAAATTACTTCCAATTAATGTGCACACTTTCTCTGTAACACTCACTCAGTAACAGACTTTTTAAGGTCCCCTAGTGGCACATGTAAGAAGCTGTCAATAGACTCTCTGGAAGCACGATTACAGGTATGAACTGGGTCATAGCATGCCCATGCAGCAGCACGTAGTGGGTATGTTAGTGCAGGCATACATTGCTGGACACATGTGGTGCGCTGAACTTGGACTGTTCCACTCTCCAGAGCTGTCACCAAAGGAAAAAAAGAATAAATAAAGGCAATTTCATTATATCATGTAATAGACCAGCTGGTCTTAATCAGTAAAGGAAGTGTTCACATGGAAAAGTATAGGAATTGACCTATCTTTCACTATTATTTTCTTTAGTCATACTCACAAAGCACTGTTACTTAATGGACAGCCAAACATATTCCAACTTAGCAATATATTTTGCTATTTTTTTTCTATTTTTTCCAACAATTTTGCCCTTGACTCATGTTTCCCAAGTACTGCTTTTCCTATTAGTTAAACTTCTTGAGGCATCTCTTAACCTTTATTTACATTTTTCTTAACCTAATTGAAGGCAATTAGTCTCTACGTAAGATACAGTATCTTTTTAAACCTTTTTTTATGTTGTTCTTGACATGAAGGGATAGAGACTGTTAGGACCCAAAGTGCTATTTTTGCATATCATCCTTCATTGGAAAACCAATTTGGAATAATGGGAAAGATTTATATTATATGGAAATGAAAATATTTTCTTGCAAATACCTCAGTGGTACAGAAGAGGGTAAGACTAAGCATCACATATTCACGATATTAAGTGAACTATATTGTTTTAAAGAAAAAAGAAGCTTCTTTTGAAATAGAAGAAAGTCCCTAAATGTGATCTAGAAATGTGTTAGATTCATCAAGCCTTATGAATGTTTTATCACAGAAGCCCCCATGTTTGTTTGAAAATCTCCCTTTCATGATAAACATATTAGGGCTTACCTCGGCATACTGCTTCTTGAGACTCCTTCTTGAACTTAGAGAAGTCTCCTAGAACACATACTCCACCATGAGCCATAAGAAGTGACCCTCCATGTACCCATATATTACCCTTACTGTCTTTAGTGCAGTTAGCAGTAACAGAATCCAAGGAGGAATGGATTACAGCATGAGGGGCAAAACGAGCACTGTACCATAAAAGGCGTAGCAGGAGGGTGGTGTTACTGCCAACGCCTAGAACTGCTAACCCAGCCTGAGAAAATATTCACCATTAGTGATACAGTTTTCTTTTCCCACATGTATAGTCTACTCCTATTGATTCAGTAAGTTCTGTTATATTACCAGAAATGGACACATCTTTTCAGTTGTATATATGCTGATACACTGTATAAGAAACACAAGTAAATAATGTGGGAGATAATGTTCAGAATACCAGCTGAATAGTAATCATAAATACAGAAACACACAATGCTACACAAAAGTGTTACATGAAAATTATTCATAGCTTGACCTTTTTTGATGAACATGAAGTAAGTGAGAGCAGGAGTGCCAGTTTCAGTTTATGGAAGGTGCCAGCTGGAGTAACAGAAGCAGCAAACATGTAAGCCAATGTCGTCACCAGTGACCATGGGGAAGAATGTCGGTCCTCCACTAGTCGTCTGTAAATTGAAGGGGCTATGGTTATTTGATCCTCCTAGAAACCCTAGAACTCAGTTGATGTGATAACAAGTAATTGCGGTAGATTAGCAGACAAAATCAACCTCATGAGGTCTGCACTTCATACTATATGGTTTAGTTTTACCGTGTGGGCAGTGTAGTTGTACATTTTGCCTCTCTCCTACTTGATTTAAACTAGAAGGTGCACATTATCACTATGTAGAGGTATTATATGTCATGAGGAGCTATAACTAGCACTGGGAAAAATTCCAAAAGTATCGGTTACCCATATACTACGCTACGGTAGTATGTCTCACTATGTAGAGATTAGCCATACTTGTATGGATTGCCTTTTTTCCATTGTCACATATATTAGAAGATGCAATTTGTCAGTATTAAGAGATGCCTTGTGTCAAAAGCAACAATAGTTATCCTTGGAATAGAATCCTAGCATCTCAGTTACCCATATAATTCAAGGGGGGAAGATATAGCCCAGGTATGCATGCTTGGTATGCCTCACACCAATTAATGGCTGATTAGTGATAGTGCTTAGGGCTCTAATTATGATGTTAATGATTTGGTGAATGTTGAGTTGTTTGCACTAAGAAAAGTTCTTTGCATATCAGAAATCCATTATGGGTAGCAGAGAAGAGACAGAGATGTACAAGTCAGCAAAAGTCAACAAACATAAACTTAGCAACCATTGTAAAACCAAGGTTAAATGTCTGCACAGCAGCAAATTAAGAAAACTTATTAGAAATTTGTTTAGCTTTTCATATTTCCTATTAACTCATAATAAAATATTTTTTTTTCAATAATCCTTCATCCTGGGAATGCCTCCACATTTTTAGGATTCCATCCTTTAAGGGTTGATAAAGATATGAAAAGGAAAACCTTTACTTTGGCATATGGAGAGTATTATAAAAGGTAATGAAGACTGAAAGTAATCATTGTAATGATCAGAACAATACTTTATGGACAAAGATTATTTTTTTTCATTAACTGACGATTTTCATGGTAGTCATTATGTCATGGGTGATTGTATGCCCTAATTATGGCCATCTCTAAGTTTCAACCTATAGATATATAGCATGCATATCAAAATATTGTACATATTTAAATTCAGTTCAGTAAGAATGTATCAGAAAACAAATGGCATTCAAAGTTTTCCAGAAACATTTCTGCTGCATCATGATTAACATGTGTGATCTCATGTTTTAACATTGAGGTCAAATCCTACATATGTAGTACAGTAAATGTAAATGATGAATTACTGCGCAAGAAATAACAGCCAATTCCATGAGGAAGGGTGTGGGGTTGAAAGATGGAAATGGTGGGACAAGGTAGGAATCACTCGCCTGCTCCACCATTCCTCCCATACAGTCTGGTTATGTGGATAGTTATTATTGTGTATTTCTCTTCCCTTCTTAAATATTATATTCTGCCTTTGTATATTCAATGTATGTATGGGTCGTGGTGAAGTGCCTGAAGATTGGCAGAATGCATGTATAGTGCCATTGTACAAAGGCAAAGAGGATAAAGGTGAGTGTTCAAACTATAGAGGTATAAGTTTGTTGAGTATTCCTGGAAAATTGTATGGGAGGGTATTGATTGAGAGAG
>JAUUDW010008847.1:0-10248 GCA_032361385.1 Panulirus guttatus | reverse complement strand
AGAGAGAGAGAGAGAGAGAGAGAGAGAGAGAGAGAGATATAAAGATGAACTTTACAGAGTTACGTCAGTCGGTCCCCCCCCCTCCCCTGGGGAGACCCTATCCAGTCCTAGGTTTATAGAGGTAGTAATGACGAGACCCGAGAGGCAGGTCGAGGTGGGAGAATATGGGGCGGAATTGAAAGACGCGGGAGAGAGAGAGAGCACCGTAGGTAGAGTCATCAGGGTACACGTGCTCATCTCCTCCGGGCACCCTATCTTCTATCCTTCTAAGCTTTATTTCAGCTCCCCCATAACTGATATGGGGTGCCAAGTGAGGGGGGGGGGAGGAAAGACAGAGGATAGGGTGATTGGAGATCAGATCTCGATATGCCACACGCTGTCAGAGGCTTTTGGTGTACGATGGTCTTCAACATGGAGGATTCCCCCAAAGGCTTTGTAAGAGAGGATGACCAGATACTGCGTGGGAGACGGAGAGAACAACAGAGCGGCCCGTTTTAGTAACATTGCAAAGGTTATCATTGATTAGAACTGGTTCTGCGAAATCCATGCTGATGATCAAGGAGACCACAGATTCTGAAGATGCTTAATTAAGGGAATGCGATTTCAGGAGAGACTCATAGGTTTTTGGAAATCTAGATATCAAAGCAGCAGTTAGTTAGTTGGATGGGTCCAAACCGTCACCCTTCTGTGTCAGGCTGTACTAGAACATGCTTTTATTTGAAATGTATTTGTTTATGCTTGCAGGAGCAAATAGACGAGAAAACACAGGCATAAGTTCAGAAAAGCACTCCATCATAACACTAGGAGGGATTCCCTTAGGTCCACACACCCTGCGTGTATCTAGAGAGGGAAGTCACGTTTAAACTGTACGTGAAGAGGTTACAAGGAGGAATATAGGATTAGTAAGAGCAGCGTAATGGAAGGGGGGAAAAAGAGAAGTTACTCCTCCAAGATGGAGTTCGAGAAGAAAGGGGGACCTCCTGAATGATGCTGTGTTGCGAAGGAAAGGCACGACACTGTGTTTAGTGGTGGGTTTGAGGCAGGACGTTGTTTTAGTGATGGTGAGTTATGTTGGGGCCCAGGCTCCGTTATGGTGTCACTGGGTTGTGAAAGGTAGAGGTTTATAGTCATGGGTTATCAAAGACAGGACCCAGGTTGTGTGGTGTTGGGCTGCCGAGGGCAGAACGTTGAGGTTAGTAATTTTGGGGTAAAGGCATGACCGAAGTTCTTTTTTCTCGGACAAATCGTGTGATCATGAGGTGTCGATTAGTATAGGTCTCGGTTGTGGTTGTGGTGGTCATGTCGGGTTGTTAAAGGGTCAGAAGAGTCCTTATGGTTGGCGGTTGAGGCTTGTGGCATTGGTTGTGGTAGGGGTAGAACCTCTTGGTGGTAGAGGTCGGGTGAGGTCAGAAGGTGATGATGGTGCTGCTGCTGCTGCAGTAGGTGGTACCTTGTCAAGACGACCCTTGAGCACGACTTAACGACCCTTTGACACGACAGTCAGGCTCTTGAGCACGACTCTGCGACCCTTCATTGAGCACGGCTGTATGAACCCTAAGGAGTATGATGGCCCGGGTCAGGTCATAGGCCAGGCCATCGTACCGGGTATTGGAGGACTGCGTCGTGTCGTTGAAGACGGACGCTTCGGATGGTTTGAACAGGAAGTAAAGATTTGGTAAACCACTTTACCAAACCTTTTTTTTTTTCCCTGTGTGTTGAAGCCAAATCAGCGTGAGAGAAATTGTATAAAAATGGCTGATGTTTTTTCAGGCGTTATTAACAGGAAAAATAACATTGTGCGGACGGGACGGGAAATTTTCATATTTGGCAACGTGTCTAGTGAATGAAATGCTTTTTTTTTGTGGCATCTGTCCGGCATTTCATATTGATGGTGAGCATTCCCCTCTCCCGGAACACGGTTGATGCCAGCATTCCTGAACATTATTATTGATGCCAGCATTCCCGAACGTATTGATGCTAGCGTTTTCCCCACTGCTGACATTGGCGCTTGCATTCCCAGACACATTGATGGTAGCATTCCCGAACAGATATGTATTGATGCCACCATTCATGAAGATATTGATGTCTGCTGATGTGTGGTGTTCCTTACTGCACAGTTACAGGGGATATACGTATTTTGTCCTCACTTCTCGGTTGCTGAGGATAATGTTTTTCCACACCATTGTTGTTGAGGATACAAATTTTGTCCTCACTTCACCTGTTGAGGATAAATACAGAGGAATACAAAGGTATTCAAAGAGCAACAGATCATTGGGTACTTTCGTGGCTGTTTGTGATGGTGGAAGATATTAGAAACTCCCAAATGAGTGTGGTAAAAGTGAGAAGGCATTCAGATGATTCCGAGAAAATAACCTGCAAATTGTTAATGTGACTTATGAGGCGCATATAATGTAAGTCATGGGCTTGATGCAAGATATTTAAGTCTATTCCTATACGTATCAATAATGCTGCTTTCATCCACTATAATTGGCAAATCATTATTGCTAACAGTCCTGTTGAAGAAGTATGTCGCCTCATTCGAGGTAAAACGTTTGACCACGATTTGTTTCTATTAATACGAGTGAAATCGGACGAATCAAGTCTTAAGTAACTTGATAGATTAAGTTTGTCAGAGTACTTGTTATAGATCACTTCTTATTCTTCTTTTTCTGAAGCTGAATAAGTTCCAGTCGTTTAATCGGCTCTCTTAGGGTTTCCTCTTCAGCCGGGGAATCATCTTGGTAGCTCAACGCTGCATACTCCATTTTTTTTTTTGGGGGGGGGGGTTAGGATGAACAAAACTGAACACGAATGATATTCAAGATGTGGACGAACCGGTGCATTGTAAAGAGTTAAGATGACTTCCCTGAACTGAAAGTCGAAGGCCTTACCAATGAACCCAAGAATTGTGTTTGCTTCCCTGCTTCTGTGCACTGCTTGCCTAATTTTACGCCACCAGAAACTATTACGCCACCTTTTTCCCCATTTACCTGTTGCAACTCAACTGAATTCATACTGTAACTTGCCTTTCGATTTTGCCACCTATATGTAAAACTCTGCACTTATCGATATTAAAATTCATTTGCCACCTATGGGTTCAGTCCATCTGTTTGTCTATCAGTTTGATGCTGAAGACGTTCACGTTCATTCGTAGATTTTTTCTCAGCTTTGTATCATCAGCGAATTTTGATATCTTGTAGTGCATCCCATTACCAATATCAACATTTATGAAAAGGGGAACTGGTCCCAAGACTCATCCTTGTGGCACTCCGCTTCTTACGTCTAACCTTTTTGAGGCTCTTGTCTGTTAATCACATCTCTTTGTTTACGGCCAGTCCTCACTTGCTGAGGACTCATATTTTGTCCACTTCACTGTTTTTGAGGATATATATGTTGTCTTCACTCTTAATGAGGATGTTTACTTTGTCCTCGCTACTGTTACGGAGGTATATATTTTGTCCTCATTCACTGTTGTTAAGGATACATATTTTTGTCTTCACTTGCTGAGGTTACATATTTTGTCCACTTCACTGTTACTGAGGATGCATATTTTGGCCCCATTGTAACTGAGGATGCATATTTTGGCCCCATTGTAACTGAGGATGCATATTTTGTACCTCTCACTTCACTGAGTATACATATTTCGTCCACTGTTACTGAAGATGGTTATTTTGTCCGCTTTTACTGAGGATAGACATTTTGTTCACTCCACTGTGACTGATGATGCATGTTTTAATCTTAAGAAACACTGGAGTATGCGACGTCTTTTGTATATGGAGAGAGATGTGTTGGATGTACGTCTTTGGTGTCGTAGTTGGCGGCGGTTGGATGTGAAACCGTCAGTGGGTGGGTGGTTTTCCTGGGGTTCATGGACATGGCAGGCGCGTGTGTGTAATGTATGTTGATGGAGTTAGTGGCTGTCAACAGGTAAGTAGGTCGTTAAGGGTGACTCTGCTGCTGCTGCTGCACGCGGAGGGGAAAGGGAGCGGGTCTGATGTGCCTCGTAGCTTCACAAGCGTTTGCCTGACCTCGCATAATACCCTCCAGCTTAACCTGGACCTGATCAGACTAGCTCGTAATACACATCCCTCAATCCTTCCTTACCCTATACTAGCTCAGCCAACTACAGCACTCCGTCCAGGCACACCATCTCGGCGAAGCGTATTAACCCAGCTCTGCAGCCTGGGAAAGCTCTCTCCTACCCTCCTCCCTCAGCCAGATTAGCCTAGCATAGGACAGCCCTAGTACAAATTAAACTAGGACAGCTTAGTTACCTACAACCAACATAGCATTTGGCAGCACACCCCAGCATATATCCCAAGGCAACAGAAACTGTTAGCCCAGTACCCCACAAGCTTGTTTGAAACCAGTACAGCCTGTCGACGCACCAGCTTAAAGAACCGGAACGTAGTCGTAACCTTAAAGAACCGGAACCTAGTCGTAACCTTAAAGAACCGGAACTTAGTCGAAAACTTGAAGAACCGGAACCTATTAAAACTTGCTAAACTAGTGTAAACTACCGCAGCGTTGCAACTTGCTAACTTAGTATAAAATAGCGTTACCTAAGACCTACCAGTCCAACCTGAACCAGCTTAGTCTAGCGACCTAGTAGCCTAACATAAACCAGTGCAGCTTGACACAACGTTCCTCATCCACACTGTGTCCAGCGAAGTGTGATTATTCGCCTTTACCCGATTATTACCGACAGATCCAAGCCTAGGCAAATTCAGCCTTCCATGCCCAGGAAAATTCAGCCTTCCATGCTCGACACAGCCAATTGATTCTGACTCATTGATCGTTTTAATCTAAATCAACTTTAGATCTTAATCATCTTTTCCCGGATCTGACCGTCAAGAAATGTAACGTAGCCTAACACAGTCCAGACCGCTCTGAACCGAACACAAGAGTCATGGAAGACTTGGAGCCTTCTTCCTCTTGAGATGATATCGGTATTTGGAAGGATCGGTTCGAAGAAATCAAGGTAGATCGGCCTAGATTTGTCAGCCACGCTGCGGGCTGATACACACACACACACACACACACACACACACACATATATTTATTCATATGAATAGCTTGTGTGTCTAGAGTTGTAAACACAGTTATTCCGTCGTTAATAAATAAGATAGGCTGTCCTTTATTTACGTCGGCGTGCTAGGGCAGAAAATGTTGATGGATAAGCGATAACAGATGTCGATATTTTAAAACTTACAAGGTATTTGCTTGTTCCTGCACCGCCATGCGATGGTCATGAGCAAGTATTTGGCGAGTGCGTGGTGGATTCCTGCCACCTGGCGTGCACTGTGGTTCACTGGCTGACTTGCTTGCCACTGACTGTGTCGGCACACAGTGGCAAGAGGCTACTTTAGTCAATACGTGGTCACCACAGTGGAAGGATACCGATGAATATTGATTGGCAAGACACGGGGTCAACACTGGTTTGGGGCTCAGCCACTGGCTTCACACGGGGTCACGACAGTGTAGGGGGTCACTGATGGGTGGTGACAAGCTTCACACGGGGTTACCTAAGGAGGGGGAGGGGGAGGAGCACGAGTGAGTAGTACCTGGTTTCTGTCAGTCACCGGACTGTCGCCTGTCTCTGTCGTTAACTGGTGACGCAGTAGTTTGATCAGTGACCACTTTTGAGTGAAAGGAAGGTATTATATTATGTTCTTTTGCTTTACTTTATCTGTGATTTCATGTAATGGGTATTTTTTTTATGTTTACATCGATATAGGAAGATTATTTGACAAGAAGCAAATGATGACGTAGGGTCTTTAAGTACATCTGTCTATGCATACAAGTAATATCTTGAGACAGGTCTTAAATTCCCTTAGTGGCAGCTTCAGGGCTGTTGGTACGAGAGTTCGAGACCCCCTGGAGCACGACGGTACTACCCTTGGGGTGTGACGGCGTGACCCTCGATTTAACTCAGGGTTAAGGACAAAGAAGGTCAGCCAGACCATCATACCCAAGGGTCGCACCGTCGTGTTCGGCAGGGTGATAATGTCGTACTTGATAGCGATTCTGATGTTTGCCGGCAGATAGTTATCTCCTTTACTGTTCTCCTTTAGGTGAAGCTCCGACGACAGGCTAGGAACAATATGGATATCCTAGTTTTTTCATACACAGACTCTTGCAGAGTGTTTCCTGCTTGATGATATTGATACCGAGGCCCAATTTTCTGTTAACTATCCTCGTTAACGTTGCATTTATTCTGTCGAATTACATCAGCCACATATCAGACCAGCTTTAGGGTTTTGTCTAGGTTCCTTTGTAAATGGATGCAGTCCTCATCACTCTTTACCTCGTTTTATGACCTTCACACCTTCGGCAAACGTAGTTAAGTGTGAGTTCATTTAATTTGGCAAATCTCTTACAAAGATAAAGAAAGAAGTGTGATGGTCCCAGCACCAAGCCCTGCGGTGCACCGAAACTGACCCCAACCCATTTTAGATAAGGTTTCTCAGACGTGCACCTTTTGTCCCCTTCCACTAAAAGCCGGGTTCTTCCCTTCGAACGAGTCCACCTCTTATTCCTGACTTATGGTGTAGCTTCTTAACCATCCTCCTGTGGCGTATACAGCGTCATATGCTTTCTGGCATTCCACATACGCCAAAATCCCATCCATCCTTCCCTTTCTTTTGTCTGAGACGGAACTCAACTTTATCAGAGAAGTCAGAGAGGTTTGTTACGCTTGACCTCCTTTCTCAGAATTCGCTTCGTCTCCCGCACGGGGAGTTTCTCCTCTTTGCAAATAGTCATCCATTTGCTGCCCGATTATCTTATCTTGTGTTTTACACACCACAGTCGTCGGGGGGAAATCTGGCCTGCCTTTCGACATGAACTTCCTGGTCTGTGTGGCATTACTTCTTTGTACTGTGCGGGGAACGGAGTTTTGCACTCGAGGGGGCCCCATCCCTTGAACTGTATCTATTACCATACAACTTTCTGATCTTCTTTACGCCCTCAGTTCACTGTATTCTCTTCATCCTCTACTCTTATACTTAAAAGTACGTGTTTACGTCTCTTCTGACAAACTTCTTGGTTAATTTCGCCTTACAATCTCTTAATTGTCCATCATTGCTTATTTCGATGAAATGTCTTGTGTTGATATCACCAAACTGTTTTAAAGAAAAGGTTCTGATCGTGTTACCCCTAACTGTTTTCTGTGTGTGTGTGTGTGTGTGTGTATTTGTGTGTGTGTGTAATGACATTCACTATATGATCACACATGTGCTGATTCTTCAGCTGCGGACATGTTACCACAGGTGACGCTGTCATATAATGGTTCACCCTTGTTAGTATTGTCGTTAGTATATTTACATCGATTATATCTACACTTGTTGTTGTACTTAGCAGTGAATATTAACTCACAAAAAAAAGCAATATTGGAACTGAACCTAATGAGGACATTGACCCCCTTCCCACAAGGGGGGCTTGGAGGTTTGTATAGATAAATATCCTAGGATAGAGGTAGGGGGTCCGGGGTTTTAAAAGGGATTTCTGCTCGAATGTATCTGTCAAGTGTTTCTGGCTCTTGTTTTGTGATGCGAGAGTTAAAATGTTCATACCTTTAAAGAGGTTCATAAAGGTAACGTTTGAATGGTGACATGATTTATGAATACGGTGAGCAGATTACATGATTGCTGTCATCTCAGAGCTTCCGGCGCTTAGGTTGTGAGCTGTTAGATAACTGGAGCAAGGTTGTTTGTAAATATCTAAGTTTTAGGAAAGTAGTTAACGCAAGTCAGTTGTGGTGGGTATAAGGAAGCATGTCACGATAGAGAAGGGGCAGAAGGATACTGTCTTTAATAATAGGACCTTGCTCGATGAAAGAAGGAAGTGGATTCACAGTCATTCACCGCCACAGATATCGATATGAATGGACTGGAGGGTAGAGGGGGGAAATTTAGGGATGGGGTTCCAGGTAAAAAAAAAAAAAGAGAGAACAGCAGGGGTGACTGGATAGCTGGAAAATGTGCATGGACGGGGTTGAGTGTTCCAGATACACACACACACACAGGGTGTATCCTGAGGCCGGATTCACCTTGTGCCTCAGGTCCAGCAAACGTCCCAACTGCGCGCTGTGAGGTTTCATTCACGTAACGATCCTTTGCGCACCGCAAAACCCCGCCGTGAATGTTGTATATTACCCCTGCACTGCCAAAGTTGTTCTGGCCTCACCCCGGTACGGAATGTGTGCTACTGACCCCGTCAATACCGAGCCCGGATTGGCGATACACCATCGATGTTCTTGGTGGGGAAGACGCCCATAAACACGCACTTGATATGGGTACACGCGGGAGTCTGGGTACGCGGGAGTAGACCCGATGGGGATTTTGGCTGATGATGGGGGGGGGGGTGTTACAGGCAGCGTGTGGGATGTGAGGTCTGTGATGGGGGAACGGACGGAAGCGTATGACGTTTTTGCCATGAAAAAAATAACTTTTGAGGCTGGCCCTTTACTGTTATAGATGGTCTGGGATTAGAGATGCGAATGAAGAAGTGAAGAGGGATGAAAGTTGGTGGACTGAAGGAGTGAAAGAGCTTTAACTTGAAGGAGAAGTTTGACGAGGGTCCAGAAGATGTCGATGGAGCATGCTTCGCCAAGCGAGGTAGACGTGGTGCAGAGGCATTGTGTACTCCCGTACATACACGACAGAATTTGACACGGGATAGGTTTAAGGAGTGGAACACTGCGGTGGAATGGAGGTCGAGACTGGAGGCAGCCGGCTGTCGTGGGAGTCCACTGTAAGGAAGGGTTCGAGTCGTACCCACAGTTTTATTGAAAGCTACAAAATAGTTGGGACGAGAGACGTATGATTCCAGAGAAACATGTCTCATGCACTTTAAAGAAAATGCATGTTCTTGCGCTCCCTTTAATTTGAGATTTTTTTTTCTGTGTGTGTGTGTGTGTGTGTGTGTGTGAAACCTGCCTTCACCCAAGCTTTAGCCTGCGTGTTCATCGGTTCAATCATGCAAAAAAGAAAAGAAGAAAAAAAATATCCTAGTTTATCCTTGGGTCAGAACCATTTAAGTCGATTATATTTTTTTCTTGGCTTCGTTGGCTTCCAGTGTGAGGCGTGCAGGATGTGACGCTTTGCTATCCTCCGTTGTTCTCCGCAGGTAGACCGACGAACCGTGTCGTTGGTCCCTCATGGTAGGTTCGTATCCCGCTGGGTCTTCATTAGATGTATGTATGGTGGACGAAGGCCTTTGGCCACTGTACTTCCACGCCAGCACGTGCATTGTCTACAGTGCCTTGCTCGTGACTGCATCGGGGTGGAGGTGGGTTAGGTTGGGGGTTGGGGAGGGAATATGAGGTGGGGAAAGTGGTGGTTCTAGTGGGTGACCCACCACCTGCCGGTATTGATTCGTACTGTCGTCATCCCAGGACCCACCCACCCACCATCTTCTGTTAAGGTGTGGGTGTACTGTACATACACATACACTCGTCACGTCTGGGGGGTTCAGAACGCGGGAAACGGACGTTCTTAAAGCAGCTGTGTTTACCCATGTGACATTTTTGTTTGGATTCGGCTTGTCGAGTGGGCATTTTTTGGATTCAACACCTTGAATGGATATGTTTAATGGGAAGTTTACACTCGCGACGTTTTGGATTCATCTTGAAATGGATAAGTCTAATAGAATGTTTAACCTTGTGACATTTTTGGATTCAGCGTGGAATGGACGCGTTCAAAGGAGCGTTTACAGCAGGGGCACGTTTTTGGCTTCAGGACATTAAATGGACGGGTGTATATAAAGCAGTCCAGTAGACAGATCCCGTCACCATTCATCAGTCATAATGTCGATCGACAGTCCGTCCAACAGTCTTATTATTTTGCTTTTTGGTGTAGTAACCAAAGGGGAGCATAGGAGACATTGTCGAATCTCTCGCTCATGCACATCACACCGACACGGAGCCTGCAAGGGTGCCACGCGTAGAATAGACATCACAGACACGTGATAATTTTTGAGACTAATGCCTTAATGATGTGTGTTAATTTTTCGAAACTCGTTTTCATGAAGGGTGCTATACGGTAAACGCGCCTTTGTGGGAGTTTCGTTTGTGGAAAAGTTAGGAACACGCCATACACGCCTTCATCCTTACCTATTATTATTATTATTATTATTATTATTATTATTATTATTATTATTATTGTTAATATTATTATTATTATTATTATTATTACTATTGTTATTACTATCATTATTATTATTATTATTAGTATTACTATTATTATT
>JAUUDW010008835.1:0-10292 GCA_032361385.1 Panulirus guttatus | reverse complement strand
TGAATGGGTTCATGATTCGTTGTTTTTATACAGTAGAGCTTCAGTTGTTCTGTTGATATGTAGAAGTGCTTTCTTTGTAGTTACTCCACATTTTCCTAAGTTACCGCCCACTTCATTGACATTTATTATCGTAGGTTAAGTGGATAATGCTGATGAATGCTTCAGATCACGCTTCCTCGGTGTAAATTACGTGATACGAGTTTATATTGACGATACATATGTAATTTAGATATAGAAATACTAAGCTGAGAATACCACATGAGGTGTGCATCTTCAAATCCATGAGCTGTTTCGTTGGTGGCCCCAAAGTGGAACTTTGCTTTGTATATGTTTTTTCCAATTACAGTTTTTTATCAGATTGGTTACCAAATTTGTTAGGTCATTTGTAACTGTTGGTAGACTGGAAACATGCAACTACAGCAAATAGTAGACTTTCTGAGCACATAAGTAGAAACTTCAGCGGTAACCTTTTTAACATTGAAAATGTATGTTTTGCTCCCAGGAGAAGTGAGGTGAATTTTTTTTACAGATTCTATTGATGAACTGAATTATTTTCATTGATGTGTATTATGTGGTAATTATGAAGGTGAAGGACACCGAAGAAATAACTCACAGAAGTGGTAGAAAAACAGATCAGTGGGTGTAAACATATTGTAGAGGTGACTTGAAATGGCACTGACAGGACATAACAATATTAAGTAATTCCACTTTATTGAATAATTTCGTGTGGAGGACTGATGGTCAGGGAAAGCATAGTGTTACTGTGAAACTGGGTGAGAAATTTCACTTGATATCACTGAGCACCTGACATTACCTTGATTTTAGTGTTATTTGAAAAATACAATCGTTGTGGTGTTTTACTTGCATTGTTTTTGTGTGGTATTTTTTTTGTCCAGATTATGTATACTGTTTGTATTCACTTTTCTCATTGCAGTGAGTGACAGAACCTTGAAACATGCAGAGATTAGCTGAAATATACCAGAATAACACAGTGTATACCATCCACATTGTCTAAGTTGTTTTTAGATAAGCTGTTAGAATAGTGTTTGATGTAGTAGTTGGTAGGAAGCCAGCAACCAGGGAGGTATGTTACCAGTACTACCCTCCTGGGTATTGAGAGGGTTCGTGACATCTGCTTAGTGAGCAGGCACTTCAGGGGTTGTCAAGATGCACTCCTTTGACCCAGGTAGCTGTCTTTTCTTTCTACCTCGCTAACACGTGGACTACTGGCATTCTGTCCACATACGTACAATCTCTCCTTGTCATACTTAACACTTGACAACATGTAACTCACACTGCTCATTCTTCATAACTCTAGATTTTCCTTTGGTGAGCACTATGTGCTAGCCCTGCCTTTAGGCAAAATGGTAGGAGCAGTAGATAAAAGTAGATGGAAGAAACATTTAGGCAGGAGCATTGGATAGAAATATTAGGCAGAAGTAGTTGGAAGGAGCATTAGATAGAAGTAGTCAGTAGGAACATTAGGTAGGAGCCTCAGCAAACACTGCACTGGAGTTGCCCTCTGTTACTGGCCTGTTATGGGTGAGGCACTAAAGGCTAAGAAGCCGTACTGGAGTTCACGAGTTATGGAGACTCTATTGCTATGGGCACCCCTTTGAGGGAGTTCCAATTGGAACAGGCATCAGAGATATAGATAGATAGATAGATAGATAGATAGATGTAAAATTGGAGAGAACATAGCTAACACTTCTTGTAGAACATAAGCTTATGAAAAATTCAGGGTTCATACAAATATCAATTTTGATGAGCACAATGGTCTGTCTTAGGTAATTTCTCACTCTACCTTCATGCTGAAATCAACTTTAGATATTGAGTGATTTTGTTCAGTAATGCTGGTGTAGTGTTTAGAGAATGCAGGAACAGGTTTGGACTATGATATGATACCAATATCAAGTAAGGCAATAGTAGTGAGAGTTATTTACGTATAGTACATAGAAATTGTAGATGAATCTGGTAGTGAATTTTAAAATGATTAATAAGGCTCTTGTTGCCTTATTAGGATTGATGAGTTTAACTGTGGGTATAACTCTGTTTTATAGTTATTTCCATCAAATTGTGAAATTGGTGTTACATTTATTATGGCATGTAACAGAAAATGTCACTAGCAAGGCTAATAATGTGAGACCAGACCAAAGGGCATTTCTTAGAATCCTTCGTTTGTGGTATCATATTGTTTCACACAAAAATTGTAAGAAAACTTTTCTACCATGCTTACATCAGGAAGAATTTTGAGTTAATTAATGTATGGGTACTTGGTAGGTAAATCACATGTAAAGAAATAGTCAGATCTGTTGAAACCTCATCTAACCTCCCCTAGTAGCCAAGCTATATAGTAGAAATATGCTAGTATTAAAGTGGTCTTCTGTTAGGGATTGCATGGAATGGCTGCACGTGGAAAGGTTGGGTGATGACAAATGGTTGCTTGGTCTATTGTTTGTGATAACATTTGTTGACAGTTAGCACCATGCTCGATCATATGTGTAAATTATACATCGTGACTACTAAAGAAGTTTGGGGATTATAACTACTAATGTGGTTAGGCAAGGTTTTCATTGTTTATGTTGATTTTTTACATGTTCTCATACTTTTACATTGATCAACCCCACATTTACCATGATTTTCATAGTCCTAACCACTGTCGTTTTATTTGCTATCAAAGAGTAAACTAGATTGCTCATAATCACACTTCACAACTTTAACTATATTCCATATGTACAACTAGCTTTGCAAACAAAATCATTATGTATCAAAGGCTAGTTTTGATATGAGGATAAACTGATAAGTTACCCAGTTTTAACTGACGTAAGTCCACAGGGGTGCAGGGAGGCTTCATACCCATCGTAATCTTGAAGTTTAGCTAAAGCACTGGGTAAAACAGTCAGAATAATCAACCTAACGTAATCCCCAACCAGGGGGATCTAGCCCAACCTTGTAGTCCCAACCTACCTCAACATAACAAAGAAATAGCACATGATAAATTAAAGTGGTGAAAATAAACTAGTTCACAAAATAAGTTGGCCTAATAGTGGTACCTAGTAGGTAAAATATCCATAACATTAAAAAAATCTAGGTAAATTTTGGCCCTACGGTGAGATTTTCATAGTTTCTGCTGATTTCTAGATGTGTTTCACCTCCTTTTGTAGTGACGTGTTCATTGGCTGGCAACACAGGTTGAGTTATGGCAACCCCATACTTCTCAAACCACCTCATAATACAGCTCACCCACACTGCGAGAATTAATTACATGACACATAGCCAAAATATTTACATAACTTGTTATCTTTTTCCCTCAACATATGTAAGATTACTTTGCATATGTGTAACTTGCAAAGTAACACTAAGCTTCTCTGAATGATTGAACTCATGAAATTATATTTGTGTGTCTACCGATACTTGTAAAGTAACGGTAAGTTTATGTAACAACTTTTTATGGTATGTTTCCAGTAAAACTGGGGAATATTTCAAGCAGCTTGATAGTTAGCTGCTTGTGGGCCTTCGAGGAGGATGAGCACTCCCTGCCTGGCTCCTTCTTCTGTTTCCCTTTGTAGAAATTGCAAATACAAGAAGGGGGGGTTTCCAGCCCCCTGCTCCCGCCCCTTTTAGTCGCCTTCTACGACACGCAGGGAGTACGAGGGAAGTATTCTTTCTCCCCTAGACTTTAAGATAAGAGTGCTTGAAAAAATCCTCCTTGACTGTAATTTAAGGTAATTCTCAACTACAAGGGAATATTGGGTAAGGTTTTTGTAGGTTCTTTTCATATTATGTGCAGTTGTTTGAGGTAGATTTTTTCCAAGGGACAGTTCAACACCCATATGATATTTGGCAACTACACTTGGTAGTTACAGCTGTTTTCTATACAGTCTAATGGTAGGAATCTTGAAAGATTATTTGTTAATAGTCCATCTCAGGGGAATGCCTGAATATATGTTTGGGCCTTTTAAGAGTTAAGGAATTGATTTAGCTCATTTTTGTTTCAGTTTGTTAATCAGTCATCATGCATGCCTTCCTGAAGACAGGAAAACTTGCTGCAAATAACACTTCAGCAGGACCCAGCAAGGAGAAGGTTTCCAAGAAGAAGTCACCCACTCCATGGGTTGAGAAATAGTAAGTCATAAATAGAATTTAGAAGATGGCATTATTAATCAAGATTCAAGAGTTCAAATTGTCATTAAATTAATCACTATTTTTTTGTATGGTAGAACTTATTAAGAAATAAAGGAGTTATGTAACTGCAACTGATTTCAGCCATTCCATGGAGTATACTGTACTGCACAGCTTATATGCTATCAGGACAGTTACAAACTCAATGAAGTGAGAGGAGGGGAATAGTGGAATTGTGCATTGTTTAAAGTCAGCCCACTGACAAAAGAACCAGCATGTCTAAAAGCCCATGGTGGTTCATATTACATTTATACACAATCAATTATGTTAGCTATACCAAAATACATAAAAGATGAAGAAAAACTAAGTAACTTAATACATTGATGATCCTAGGAGACTGCAAAGAGGGCAGATGTAGTCATTTACACACTAAATCTCAGGACAACTCATATGTTGTTTCAAGTGAGTGATGGGGTAAGAGATGTGGTCATCATGCTGAGTAGAATATGACAGACTCTTTATTTATGAGTGAATGTATTATGGCCCATGACAACATATGGTTATCATAGCATCCCAATTGGAATACTTTTAGAAAATCCAATTTAAAATGACAAAAGGTGAGACCCACACAGGATGAACACACCCACAAAGGCTGGGTCCAAGGTGGTAGGGAAAAGAATGATGCCATCAGCATAATTTTGGATATGCACCAAAATTGTTCAAAACTTTTAGTTTTACACAAGTAAGTTTTTCATGACATCATCCTGTAAGTGATTTCCATTGTTTGTGTAAATACGCCTGATCACCGTTCTCTGCTGTTTTCCTTGTATGGTTTCCAGAGCTTTTGGCTTTTCTGCTGCATCAGTGAGAAGAATTGCTGAGCTGCAGATGAAATGAAACATTGTGCATTCAGTGTGACACCTTTTGGTGCTGTGAAGACCCCTAATACCAGAAGTAAAGTTATGGAGAACTTTGAGCAAATGTTATGCCTGGATCAAAGATGAAAATCAGCATAACATACCTGTACTTAGGGATGTGTAGTTTTATATAAAAACTATTACTTTAAGCTTTATTTCCTATTCAGATACTAAGAGTGGTGATGCACTTGTACTGTACTTCATGTTTTTTGGCATTTATTCATATTTTCTTGCAAGAAATAGGTCAAGAAATCCCCCAGGGATGTAACCCCTCCTTTTTCTTCTTCTGAGTCCTGTGTTAAGTGGGTTTCCCTTTGTGGCAATTCCACTACACTACAATTTCATTAACGCATCTCCAACATAAAGCATTGACTAGGTGTACATATTTTTGCAGTATAGGGAAAGAGCTCTAGTCAAGGGACCCCATCTCTTGAACTGTATTATCATACAGCTTTTTGAATTTTTAAATACTGTCATCATCCACAGACTGATCACTGAGCCTATTCCATTCATTCATTTCTTTTATGTTACAAAAGTGCCTCATTATTTTTTGTAACATGTTTCTTTGTAGTTTCAGTTATAGCCTATGATTGCTGAAATACAAAAGTTCAGGATATTTATTTTAACACTTGACAACATAATGTAACAAGAGTGTATACAATACTGGCTCTTCAGTTCATTTACATATACGTAGCATGTTTTGTAGAACACTTCATTGTCGACATCAATCTGGTTTAGAAACTTGAAGGTTGTTTAAATCTTCCTCTGCTCTTCTGTTTTCCATTTTAGGCAAATTCATGGCCTTTAACCTCTCACAGTAATTCGTTTCTCTTAATTCAGGTATTGTTTACATTACCCTTATCTGGACCTTCTCTATTCATTCTATTTCTTTAAGTATATTGACCAGACTTGAAAAATATGTTCCAATTTAGGTCATACAGTGAATGCTTGCTGTATTGGACTGACTGGGGAAGACTCTGTCCGATAAGACCATTTTTCCAGTATTATTAGTGGTATGTTATGTCAGATCTTCATTGGGATATTGGACTTATAGTCTAAAATAGTCACAAGTTGGACACTCATTGAATATTTGCTTGTAAATGTGCATCTGCTGACTAGAATGTAAAGTGATATAACACAATCCAATGCTTTCTTCACAGTCTATAACACAATCTAGTGTTGTATCACAGTATATAACACAATCTAGTGCTGTATCATAGTGCTAATATGATATTTTTTAACTAGAAACTGTAATGTACTTACCAGAGCAGTTTTTGGTGATACGATAGTGCAGTATCTGTACAGCACTGTAATGCATATATGGCTAGAAGTTATGGTAGAAGTGTCCATGGTGTGATGGTGCAGATTCTTTCTTTCTTTCTTTCTTTCTTTCTTTCTTTTTTTTTTTTTTTTTTTTTTTTTTTTTTACAGTCATGGACAAAAGTCCACGTCGAGGCCAGGCCTTAATTGAAATGTAGAGAATTATGAAATGGAAAAAGAAAAAAACAAGGGAAAGTATTTACTAATTTTTGAAAAAGTGAAAGACCTGTTTTTTGAAATGGGAAGGTAGAGAGTTCCAAAGCTTCGACGTGTAGGGAAAGAAGCAGGTATCAATACGGCCCACTCTTGAGTTGCCGATGGCCACACAATAATCATGTAATGCAGCAGCTTGCTGAGTAATGTATGGTCTAGCTAGTGTTAGGGGCATACAAGCAGCCAACTCTCGGGAGGAAAAACAAAAGTAAAACCTATAGAAGAGGGAAAGTGAACCAACATTGCGGTGTTGGGCAAGGGGTTCAAGTTTGGAAGTTAGCCTGGGATAGTTGTTAAGTCCGACCGCTTTCAACTGAACTCTGTCAAGTAAGGAAACAGAGCTAGAACCACTCCAAATGTGAGAGCAGTACTCCATACAAGGACAAATTAATCCCTTGTATATACGGAGCAAGAATTCAGAAGAGAAGTTTCAATATCTAAACCACAGAGATAGATAAGCCAGAGAAGAAGCTAGATATGAAAGAGCAAAGTGGGAAGGGAAGCCAAAGAGGGGAGCTTAGAGATGAGACCCCGATGTTGCACCCTGTCAAAAGTCCTAGATTTGTCAAGGGCAACTGCATATGACTCCCCAAAATCTTTCAGGGATGATGACCAGACATTAGTAATATAGAAAAGAATATCACTGATGGATCTCGCTCTATGGAAGCCATACTGGTGATCAGAGAGAAGACTGTGATTTTCAAGGTGTTTAAGGATATGGGAGTTGAGGAGGGATTCAAAGACTTTGGAAATGGTAGATGTCAAAGCAACAGGATGATAGTTAGAGGGGTCAGAACGGTCACCCTTCTTAAGGATGGGATGTATCAAAGCATGTTTCTAAGGAGAGGGAAAAGTTTTGGTTCTTAAACAGAAATGGAATAGACAAGCTAGCACAGATGCAAGTTCAGAGGCACACTCTTTCAGTACATGGGGATGGATGCCATCGGGATGGATGCCATCAGGACCATAAGCCTTGCTTGTGTCCAGAGAAAGAAGAGCTTTTTGGACAGTCAGAAAAGAGATTATATGAAGAGTCGTAGGATTAGTAAGAGGATCATCAGGGGGTGAGGGAATTTTAGTGTCATCCAAGGTGGAGTTAGAGGAGAAATGGGAACCAAAGAGAGTTTTTTTACTACAGTATATGATGGGTATCTAATGATTTTTTTTATTTTATTTTATTTTTTTTCACAGAAAAGTATTTGTATGCCACAGCCATACAAAATAGTTACTTATATGTAGTTATATTTATTATAAATCATGGTTGTAAAGTGTTCTGAGGGCCTAGGGAATAGATTTGGAAATATGCTAAAGGGAAGGTACTACAGCAATCAGATTCTGAACCTCCTATGTATGTGAAATGAAAGTAGAATGGAGAGTGAGTGTAGTTTTGAAGATATGACTGTTATTAGTAAAGGAGTTATTATTATTTCATGTAAAGTATAGTAAGAATGATGGATGGTATCCTATAAAGCGAAGAGGGTACAGGAAACGCTGTTGTTACGGTGATGTAAAGTACTATATTTCATGTGTTAGGGACATAGGATTTATTTTGGGTACTGGATAGTGTCTCTGGTTAACCATGAACAGGCATGGTTAAGAATTGTTTCATCTCTTCAGAAGGGTAATTTAAGTTCTTATCCACTGGCAGTGTATACAGTTTGGCAAGGTTACTCTTTTTATTTATCCATGACAAACTAGAATATCCCAAGTCCTTTCTTTTTTTTTTTTTTTTTTTAACTAAAGATTTATTAAACATGTATTTGTTAAGAAATTAGTTAGTAGTAGATTAAATATGTTTTCCAAAGTTGCTATTATTTTCTTAAAAAAGAAATTGCATCTCTGCCCATAAATTTTTAACATCAGAACAATTATATGTCGTGGATTTTTGTTAGAAGGAAAAACCTCTTGGATGGTTTAGTCATATTTAAGCTGTTTGCTTTGATTATCCCATGAAATGATAAGTCACCCTTATAGCTACTTAGAAATTGTTTTCAGAGATGTATGTAGAAATTCACTGGAAAAAATTGAAATTGACTCTTAAAGGGGCTGTTCTTTTAATGTAAGATTAGATATTCTCCCAATGCATTATATGTATTTTTCTCAATTGTAAAATGCAGTCTTCACTAATAACAGTTTTTTGTTTCACCCCATAGCGAAGGAGGTTTTTTTAAGGCACATCTAATATTTCCACGAGAATATCCCCTGCGGCCGCCCAAAATGAAGTTCATCACAGATATTTGGCATCCAAATAGTAAGTTCCTTTTATGATATTATTGATATATCTAGCATGATGAAATGTGTGTTATCCCAAATTATCTTTGTCTTTTCATCTATTCCTGTCTCATCGCTCAGAAGCAATTCATATCTTTCCATCTCACTTCTTCCACTTTTTTACTTAATCATTTGTGTACGTATAGACACAGATCATTCGACTTTACAGAAAAAGTGTTTTCGTCAGAATTTGGAAATTTGAGAAATCCAGAGATTTTCTCAAGATTTTCACAGTGAAATTTCTAGACTTTGTACATCATTATTATGTTGCTGATATCTAACCAAGATTCAGAAATGGCAATCATATTGCTTTCTAACGCTGTTAGAGCTATTTAGAAAGGTACTTACGGAGGGGGATGGGTCTGCTCCATATGGGTTGCATTTTTTGACCAAAAGACATATGTAGGCTCAAGAAGGAGCCTAACAAAATGTGCAGCTCCACTTCATTCACATGTAGCCCATCCTTCATTGACATACTAGACTGCATTTAGAAGTGCTGCTACAAGTTTATGAACTCATCTTCTCTGCCCTGAAAACAGAGGTTTACAAATCTAATATTTAATGAAGGTGTTTCTGGTGCCAATCCTGTATTCATAACATTACTAGTTTTATCTTGAAAATGTCGAATAAGCCAGCAATATTTCTCCAGTAGCTCCTTTGATCTCGACTTCAGTACATTTTTAGTACCTATATGACAGCAGATAAGTGTATTATCATTAGTGTCACTGCAAACCTCGTCTATAGCATTGGCAACATCATCCACCCTGGCACCTGGAAAACAAGAACATTTACAGTGTAAAGGGTTTCTGGTGCAGAATTCTTCCAGCTTTCCTTGGATCATAGAGTCACAGACAAGCCTTACTTCGTGTTCATTGACCTTGACATCACTCAAAGCCTGAAACCAATTTTTTTTATTACTGGCTACAAATGTAGACATGTATGAGGGTAAGTACCTTGTGACACTATCTGGAAGGGTCAGCTTTCCCAGGTGAGAGAAGAAAGATTACTCTGGGGTGTCTCAACACCTACAGTGCTGCTGCTTGATGTCGATGGCTTACACCTTGATTCTCTCAGCAAGCTGGATTCAATAATGTCCTGAAGGACATCTTATCTGTGTTTTACAACATTTATTTTATCAGTAACTGCAGTCTGCTTATCTTCAAGGGTACATTTACCCATGGTAAACCTGCATATGAAAGGCATCGCAAAATTATTGTAAAACTAAATGCCAGACTTTCCACTGCACACAGAACACTGTTGACCAGCTGGCATGCTGAAATCATAAACAGAAATTGTATATTACCAAAAGTAAGGCTTTGTGAGACCTAGAAAGTGGTCACCGAACTTTCTGCTTTATGAGCTCAAACCAAGTTTCTTACACTTCAGGAACCAGGGATTCCTTAACATTGCCGTGTTTCCTCGGCTCAGTTATCCTGAACATGCATATAT
>JAUUDW010008834.1:0-25854 GCA_032361385.1 Panulirus guttatus | reverse complement strand
TCCTAAAGGAGCCATACTGTTGATCGGAAAGAAGACTGTGAGATTCAAGATGTCTTAAGGATATGGGAGGTAAAGAGTGATTAAAAGACTTTAGAAGTGTTAACTAAAGTCCTCTTCTAATCTAAAAGGCTCCAGAAGTATAAATAAGCCTTCCCCTTGATCAAGTTAGCAACTATGAAAAGGTAAACAAGGCAATCCTGCTCCGTAGTGCGATCATAGAAGACGGATAACCTTCGAGGTTTAGGAAGACCATCTCTTACGAAGGAGTGACCATAACACACTTCGTTGCCCAGATATTATATCGTTACTTTGGCCGATAAGTAGATTAGTTTCAACAGGTTCTCTGCGACTTAATCACTGGTAAATAGTTTCTCAAAAAGTGCCACCATGAATCTGAAAATATTCTATATGGAAAAGACATTTAAGACAGTATTGATATAACTATATTGACAGAAAGATATCTGACCGTATATGAAGGACTGCTCCTCAAAGCCCCGAGGCAGATGACGAAGGGACATCCGGGGTAGCAGCTGGCCCCTTGTGGCAACACATCGGTTTAACAACGTTGCCTCACGGGTGTTCAGGGAAAAGATATTCCCCCTCTGCGATAAGGTAGGTCACTGCTTGCAACTAAGCCTTGTGTTGCAAGAAATCCGGGAGTTCAAACCAGTCACGTCGTGCACGAGAGAACAGCGATAACGATGAGGAGAAAGCGGCACTGTGTATGAAACACCCAGAACAAGTGGTCACTCCTGTCTCAGGTGAGAGACTGACTGCTTCGGACACGGGTGTGCAGAAAAGTACAGACAGGACACGGAAGTTTTTTTTTTCACTGCCCAGGAATCAACGTGAATATAAAAGAGGTGGTGCCATAGTTGTCATGCCTGTCAACATGCAGTCCCAAACGGGAGTGTTAAAGGCTCCATTATGTAATATTCCTTCCCCCTCCTGATGGTTCCTTTCGATCTTGTGTCACAATCAGACAGCTGAATAAGGTCACAACGTCTGGCTGTGAACCAAAGAACAGACTTGAAGATACACTTGAAAAGTTAAGATGGAAAATCCATTCACTCAAAATAAAATGAGGGTGAGATTTTGGCAAGTGGAGATGGAAGGGCAGTGTAAACTCAAATTTTTAGCATTTTTTGAGAATACTGTTTGGATTGGTGTATTGACCAGCTACATTCAGTAGTCTCTTGCACAATGTAAATAACCTTGACAGTTACATACAGGATGTATCTAGTCACACAGTAAGTGAAAGGAACATATTATAATGTTGAGGAATGTTGATTGAAAGAATCAAAGACCATTAACTGAGGGTCCAACCGCCAGGATGCTTGCTTGGGTACAAACCTATTGACTTTCTAGATGACGCTGTCGATCAAAGACACGTTACCCCCTATGATGATACAGGACCCTATGTTCATCCATTCCTGTAACTGAGAAAGAATTAGGGTCCTTTTCGTGTCTTATGGGAGGGTATTAAAGATTTATTCCACATTATTCACACGTTACAACCTTCCTAAAGGAATTGTTAAAGTCAGGTTCCCTAATCAACTTCAGTGGAAGAGAAGTGATCAGTATACCTTTAAAGCAATGACTTTTGCTCTCACTACACTGGATTTCACCACACTGTATGTGGTACGGGCGGATGCGTCAGAATGAGCAGCTATACTGCAGGAGTTTGAGACTCGTCTCCTCCCTAGGGGTTGTGCTAGTCACAAGTTATAACCTACGGAAAACCAGGTTCTCTGTCACTAAACGAGAGTGCTTGGCAGTTATAATTACTCTGCAGAAGTTCGACCCGTGCCTGTACGGGAGCGAATTCACTTCACGTACACATCATTTTGTTACGATGGAGAAACATGTAGACTGAAAATTACTCCTTTGGTTACTGTTTTTACAGAATTGTTCATTTGTTATTCAAGCCATGCAAGGTAAAACAATTTTGGTTGCAGTCTTCCTTCGTCGTACGTATGTATTATTATGGATCTGTGTTAAGTTAGAGGGCCCAGCAGAATGTAGTGTTTTCATGAGGGAATATTTGAATAATGAGTTGGGCAGATGAAACAGTCAGACAATGAATTCGTCATAACACCTCATCCACGATGGCTAAACTACTTTCAATTTGTGAAGGTTCACAAGTTGATGCAGGGAAAAGTGAAGCTGTATCTATTTTTGCTGACAATAGAAGTGTACTTGAGGCCTTGCGGAGTAAAGTATCCAAGTAAATTTAATACTATTAATATATGCAAACGACTGGTGATGATGGAACTGCAAGAAATGAAATGCAATGTGCAGTTTTTATGGATTCCCTCACTTGTGTGGACTCAGTGATACTGCTGACGAGTTGCCCTCCCCCCCCAAAAAAAAAATACAAAAAACGTATACAGATAATGTTAACAATGTAAGTATACGAATAACAAAGAATGAGATCAAAAGAAAAGGCGAGGAATGGGAAGATGGGAGAAAGAGGTGTCATTGCCAGATTTAATGAGAGTTTACTGCATTATTCATACGTGTTACAAGACACCACTGTAGCTTACAGGGCTAACTTAACATCTGTGGATACTGTTTTCATGAGAATAATATTGGGATACGAATATTATTGGCAAATAAGTTTAGGGAGTGGTCAACCTTGCTAACTCTGTCAGAGGAGGGATGCACACACACACACACACACACACACACACACACACACACAAGGTCGCTTTGCACTGTACATATCTTGCACAAATGTCACGACATTTCTATATATATTTTACGAACCTCAGAGAAGGATGATACAGATGCCGGGGGGAAGAGAGTAGCGTACTACCCTCGTCCTTTTAATGTAAATCATACTAATGGTATATCTAATTTCAAATGAAACCTAATTTGCTTTTGATATTATAGCAAAATTGAATTGTGCTGTAAGGCGGCAAATGAGTTTGCACGGGAAGATGAGACGTCAGTCTAGGTGGAGCGGACGCAAGCAGTTAGCTGCGAAACAAGGATACGAGAGTTAGTTTAGAGACACGGCTATAAAAGTCAGCTTGCAGGCACAGCTACGGGAGTTAGCTTGGAGACACGGCTATGGAAGTTAGCTAACAGGCACAGCTGGGACACAAGGCTACGAGAGTTAGCGACTATAAAAGTTAGCTTCTAGACACGGCTATGAGAGATAGCTTGGAGACACAGCTTCAGTAACAGCAGGAGTCAGAAGTACAGCCAACAAATTTCTAATGTTCCTCCTGCTGTGTGGACAGAACCTGGACTATGGAAGTAACTGTTGTAAATATTGTAAATACTTTTGCGGAAAAGAAGAAAGTTTTGAATGTACATATATCACGAACACCGAAAACATCAAGACGTCCCCTTGACACATCCTATGAATCTTATCATTTACCACCAGCCTCTAGTGACGTCAGCTAAGCTCTGTGTAACGTTTGGGACGGACGTTAAACAACCATATAGCTACCTGCCAGTGGCGTCAGGCAAGTGATTGCCTAGGAAGCCCTCGAACCACTTCGACAAAGCTTTACCAAGCTGCTTTCTCCTTCGTAAGTGATATACAGCAGACGTCCTTCTTAAGCTGACAGTGACGCCAATACTAGTCTCCCACGTCCCCTCATCCTAGCGTGATCCTAAGTCAAGTTCCATAATGTGGGAGTCCCACGTCTGCTCTGACAAGTCATGTCATTATCATAAGAGTTTACGAGATGAGTTTACGACAGAAAGGGAAAAAGACGGGACTGTTGCTTCCTGACCTCTTGCACCGGCCGGGGAGGGGAAGCTGATGCAAATAGTGGCAGGGTCATTGCATAAACCTTGCAGACGACCCTGCGCGAGGTAGATATAAGACTAACCTCAGATTCACTGCAGTTTTGAACTAAGCTTATACCCAGATACATCCAGCAGCTTAAAAGATAAGAGGTTTTAAAAAACTTATACACGAAGTTTAATACAAAGCTGAGGGATGTTATCTGTGTAGAGAGCATCAGCAGAATGAGTAATTAAAGCGTTCTTCATGGTCAAATAAATATTGACCTATTCTTCTCTACCCAAGGACTGTGATTAATCATACTACTCCAGGACCATGGGACACAAGCGGCTTTCAGGTTACAGTACAGTCAGAAGTAGGGAATGACAGACTACTTCGGAACAAGAAGTTCCTTGATTAACCTTTAGTCCTCTTCGTCCACTGACGATGACATGAAGACGATCAGGCCTCGTCAAGGTCACTCTTCACTTGCACCCACAAGCTAGCGGTGTCTCACGCAGTGAGTAAGTGCCAGCAACAGACGACTGGCCTCAGTTGTATATATCCACTCTCTAGCTGTTATCTATGATGCAGCGAAACCAAGGCACCCTTTACACAGCCAATCCCTGCAGATCTATCAGTGGTTTTCTCTTGCCACCTCATATGCCCTGGTTCACAGCCGAGTAACAGTAGGTCGCCCCCTGTATACCGTACCGATCCAAATTGTGAGAGGTACTTGGAAACTTCGTCCCTACTCTCTCGCCAGAGTCCCACATAAGGATTCAAACCGTCGACTGGTAAATGTTAGACTAGTATTCAAGTATATGGATATGGAAATATTCAGCGAACTGTTCGTCTCCTACATTACTGCCTCGGTAGACCTGATGTGGGAGGAATGTACACATAGCACGCAGATGCCTAGAGGACAGAGTTCTGAGGTTCTTCGAAATTTTCATCATACAGTATATATACAACATCTCTTACTATGGCCTGCTTAATTCTAAACGGATTATATGTGAGTATATTACAGATTACTCTTAATATGAAGCTTCTATAGTATATACTTTACATACCAAGAGACACGTGAGGAAGGCGAGGGCATGTTGACTTCAGTGAAATAAATATCAAAGTCAGCCAGAGTTATGTGGTAAGATATATACAAGGTTTGGCTACTGAGGGGCACAGGGTAGAAAGACGTGAACCCAGCGTCGGTCTTCGATCATCTCTTTCCCAATATAAACCTTTACAAACTGACACTCGCCACCAGGAGCCCAACCTTCGGATGCAGGTGTAAGAATATCATTATTGCTGTATGGCGGGTCATGAAGCATATTTCGGAACGCTTCATAATTCGCTACGAATCAGGACCAGTCACAGAGCCTTAAGAAAAATTGTAGCAAAAGAAAAAAAGTCAAAATCCTTTCATCCTTTATCACACATGCCACTTGAGGGGCTGCACCGTCTCAGGCAAGAGAGATTACCTTTATCTAGAGTCACTGACGTGACAGAGTGACATAGAGGACATAAGAGATATCGGTCGCCACCCAGCCCTGCCAGGCCACGGGACCTCGACCTTACATCGAGGGTTGAGATTGCAGGGTGTTGTTAGCCAGGCACTACGCTATGACGCACTTTTCCAACACTACGCTGAGACGCAAGTTTTGTAGTACAATTCTTCATGTTAGTCTGACATTATATCTGAATGGGAAGACTGACAACATCCGAATCATTAACGTCGGAATAGAACCTCAGACCCGTAAGTTCAACTGTATCCACAAGTCGTTTCACTGAATGTCCTTCCTTCAATCCCATCACAGAATCCGGAAAATAACTTAAAAAAAAACGCTCTCAGGACTCGTTGTCAGATGGCTTTAGATTCCGATGTAAAATCTACATAGAGATGTAATGTGTTTTTATTCAGATAGCTGTGATTCAGAGTACAGAAAAATCTTTCAAGGACTGATAATTATAATTCATCGGAAAGTGCAAGAAGAATATTTTGAACAGAGTAAACAGGTACGTTATCCAACCTGACCCAGGTGCTCTGGTAGTGTTTCCTTTATGTTGTCTTTCATTCTGGCCTTGGCACAGGCTACCATTGGCAGCAGCTGATTAATCAGACAACTTGAAGCTGCTTTATGGACCACTCTGCTGTTCCAGTGTGACCGGCTCGACAAACACTGTATAAATTTGCCTATTCAGTTCCCGCACACTCCTGCACTCATACTTTCCATGGTGAAATACTCAAAAGTCTTGAGTCCCGGATGTTATATTATTTCTTCTGGTTTTCATTTAGGTGTATCACTACATTTTTCTGTGCAGTGTCAATGACTTTTACATGAGGATGTTACAAGATGTAAAATTCGGGTGACACTGCACCAAATTGGGTGTATCCTGACGAGCTGTGGTTCTCTTAAACATTCACCAAGACGTCATTCCTCACGAGAGCATTTCTGTGGCGAATGTTGTGGCCACACTGCATAGTGAGAGTGTATGTCGTCTTAGAATTATCCTTAACACCTGAAGAAATTTTGATTGGTGAATGTAGCTCGACGTTAACGGCTTTAATGATCCCTGGCAGTTGACAGGCCTAAAGCCCAAATAACCAACAAACCTGAAGAACTAGATATAAACTTCTGAAACACAGAACCCGAGGAACAATAACACAATAGTCTATTCCCCCTCACCTTATCAGCCAGACTCCCACGAACCTTCCAATAAACCATCAAAAGAGTTCCTCAACTCCCAAAAGACCGCCTCTCCAGACAACACCTACGAGAGACATATCTGTATGTGTCTCCAGCAACCCTGACCTGGAAGGACTAGTGTGACCCTTAACTCCAACAGTAAACAGACTTACAGTTGGAGGTCAGTTTATATGCATGTCATACAACAACAGATTCACAGCTCGTTCAGTTTTTATAAAAGAAATATCAAAGTCGAAGATTACTCTAACAATCATTGTTCATTTTTGTAATTTCAAAGGCTAATTCATGTTAAAACATTGCCTGGAATGGGCAATGCATTTCAAGAAATTAAGTCGGCTTGGCATGTTCGTGTTGCGGTTGGAAAAGATTCTCGGGTTAGTCTGGAGAACCTACGGTGTTGCTCTGAGATGGACAGGTTTTCACATGAACCAAAAGCAAATTTACTTGATGCACAAAGTCCCAAGAACGTCACGCTTAAAATTATCTTTAAATTTAAGAGTGGCTTCGTCAGGGCTCTGTGGCGCGGGGGAAATTAGAGCATGTGTTAGGGAGAAGCGTCGTCTGGAGGCTGTCACCTCAACCAACCTCGATGACCTACGTATGTCGGGCTGGTCACCACTCATCGCTCTCGTACAGGGACAGACAAATCGGAGTGGCGATAAATTTGCTTCTATTAAAACTTCATGGGTGCGTAGTGCGCAAACGTAGGTGTATTGCACCTATATATCGTGTCCGTACGTCACCCGGGAGTGAAACTAAAAAAGTCTCGCTCCGTAACCTATGATGGAGTCAACGGACGCCCGACGCACTCATGAATGAAGTCGAGCTCGGCAGATGTTTTCAAAGGAACCAAGTGTATGGCGCAATTCTCACCAGGACTCAAAACAAAATGACAGGGAAAAGACAGTGATGGTTCATTAAGGCCTGTGCGACTTAATGAGGGTCTTTACAATCGCAGCTCGGCAGATGGCAAAGTTTCTGTCGAGGAAGTTAAGGTCTGAGCGACACCACTTATCCCAAGCATCAAGCAACTCTTTACCTCCACCAAGAAGACACCCAGTGTTAGTGTAAAGAAAGACGGACTGCTGGAAAATATTCGAATATTCTTAATAAAACATGACTGACAGATGGGGCTCACCTGCGTGACTAGAAACAAAAGAGGAATAGAGCAGCGATGAAAAATTGAGAAAATGAAGAAAAATGGTTATGCATTTAGTCCTCTGACCCCATCCCCTCCTACAGAACTTATGCCATCTCTTATATTTTTCTTGCGCAAGATCTTGCGAGCGCTCTCTCTTCTCCAGGTAGACAATGCGTCAACCCAGATGGCATACCTCCTTGAGTGCAGAGGTAGTGTGCATGTCTTCTAAACTAGCTCTAATCTTTTGCTCGTTTATTTTGTCTAAAAAAAAATCCAGGTTTTTTTCCATACTTAAGAAAAGGAGACAGCCCTAACCCATTTAGCAATCGCCGTATTGCTCTTACTTTTGCTGTCTCCAAAGTCTTTGAAACTCCTAAATTCTAACTTTCTCAAACGCTTAGAATCCCATTACCTCCTCTCAAATCAACAGTATGGATTTCGCGGTGCTGGGTCTTCAAGTGATCTTCTATCCTATGTGACTCGCCTCTGGTCCTCCTCTCACAAGGACTTTGTTGAAACTTCCATAGTATCACTCCACATCTCCAAGTTATTTCAGAGGGCGTGACATAAGTCTTTGCTTACCAATTCCTTTCCTATGGTTTTCCTTTTCACTGTGTTCCCTAATGCAGTTATCTCTCTAGTCTTTCTATTGCAGTAGTCGCAGACTGAGCGACTTTCACCTCTTATCCTACCTACTGTGGTGTTCCTCAGGGTTCTGTCTTATCGTCTACTCTCCTTTTGTTTCTATAAATTATCTATTTTCTAACCCTAAACCTATTCGACAATATATTGGTGATTACACTTAATACACTAAGCTCACTTTCCAACTTGCTTTTAAAACTCGTCTCTCTCTCGTACTGAACATATTTCCTCTCTTATTTCGGACCCGTGCTGCATCTCAGAAAGGAAATACAGTATCTTAGTTCATGTTAAAAGTGCTGAAAACGCAAATTCTCCCCATGCCTCTGTCTAAATCACTCTTTTCCTCTGTTCAGTTCCAAAACACCATTCAACGCTGTGATGACATCAACATTGTCGGCAAAACCATTATCCTCAGCTCTGTCCCGGAAACCTTACATACCCAGCGTCACAAAGTCTGCTTTCTTGAAGCTGGGGACGTTGTAAAGCAGCTGTAATTTCCTGAGAGCAGCTGCTGTGCTTCGCATCCACAGGGGTTTTATTCACCAAGATATGGAATACTGCTCACACATCTAGGGTTTCTGGGTGATCTTTATCATTCCCTTGATTGTCTTTATTACCTCATCAGTTGGCTTTATTACCCCTATGGTTGTCGCCATTCTCTCTTTGGCTACCTTTATTGCCTCCTTGGTTATCTTTATCAACTCTTGGTTGTCTTTATTTCTTCCTTGGTAGCCATTGCTACCACTTTAGTTACCTTTAGTTCCTCTTGGCCGTCTTTATTACCTCTTTGGTAATCTTTATTATCTCCTTGGTTACTTTATTACCACCTCGTATGTCTTTATTACCATCTTGGTTGTCTTTACTACCTTCTTGGTGACCTTTATTACCCTCTTGGTTGTCTTTATTACCTCCTTAGGAGCCTTTATTACCTCCTTCGTTGGTTTTATTACTTCTTGGTTTGCTTTATTACCTCCTTTGCTCGTCTTCACTGCCTCGTTTTGGAAGCCTATATCCGATCCTTATATGTCTTTATTACCTCCCTAACTAGTTATTATTACCTCCTTGGTTGCCTTCATCACCTCCTTGGTTGTATTTATTACCTCCTAGGTCGCCTTTATTACACTCTTGCTTGTCGTTATCATTTCCTTGGATTCCACTTTTATTACCTCCAAAGGCTGTCTTTATTACCCAGTTGGTTGTTTTCGGTCCTTATGTATAGAATGGCTTCTGTTCCAGAAACTTAAAGCATGGAATATCTGATATTAAACATGCTTGCAGATCTGTGAGTTAGTACACGATGAACATACAGAGGACCTCTCCTCCGTCGTCATCTAGTAGAGCAGAACAGTTTCGTACTACTTACCGACTACCAAGTCGAAGAGCACGTAGCGGCCCCCGTGTAGTACCCGGAAACAAGAAGCGGCCTTAAGTAATGTCCAGGAGCACGGAACCGCCCTTACTTAATATTCAGTAGCACGGAATGGTCCTAAGTAATGTCTAGAAGCACGGAGCAGCCGCACGTAATATTCAAGAGCACGGAGGGGCCGTATGTAATATCCCGGAGCACGGAACGGCCGTGCGTAATGTCCAGGAGCACGGAGCAGCCGTACGTAATATCTAGGAGCACGGAGTGACCGCACTTAATGTCCAGAAGCATGGAGCGTCCCCTACGTACTATCCAGGAGCACGGAGCGGCTGCACGCAATATCCAGGAGCACGGAACGGTCGTATGTAATATCCAGGAGCACGGAACGGCCGTACGTGATATCTAATAGCACGGAGAGGGAGTGCGTAATGTCCAGGAGCATGGAACGGGCGTGCGTAATGTTCAGGAGCACGGAACGGGCGTGCGTAACGTCCAGGAGCACGGAACGGGCGTGCGTAATGTCCAGGAGCACGAAGCGGGCGGGCGTAATTACTTACGAACCGGAACTCCTTATAAAGTTAAGTGAGGAACGCCAGATATCCCTAAAGTGTTTGTAAGTATTGGTACAGGACAACACAGTTCTCATTTACATCAGTTTGGACACTGAGTGACGTCATAGGTCTGCATTAAGGAGAATGGATCTCCCAGACACACAATTCATCCCGTAGGGGAAGTTGAGGAACACTTGCGGGCTCTCACACACCGAGACGCTGCTGCAGGACGTGTATCATCGCAGACGATATGCGGGACAGGACTGACGGCACCGACTTCACAAAATTTCGACGGACCTCATGAGCCGGCCGGGCTCTCGTGTCGTACCGCTCATCTCGCTGCCTTCCCGCCTTCGCTGCCGGCCATACGATACCCGACACTTCCGAGTGAACTGAGTCACAGAATAAATGAACACTTTGATAATCATTTAATTTCGTTAAAAAAAAGACTCAGACGTTTAAGACGGGGATCGAGACAGTTATCCAAGTGTTTATGACGATCGGAAATTCGTGTTGGGTGTTTATTCTTCTTTTATTTTTCCACATAATTAAGGTAGGAAAAAAAAAGGACCTTATCTTTGCCAAGATCATCCAGGTTGGAGCCTAGTAAATCCTTGTGGTGTACAGTGAAATCCCCAGTGTAGATGATTATAGCACGTGGATTCGAAGAGAGCAACGTGACAGCAATTCACACAGCTGAAGAGTTTTACATCGTTGGAAGAACTGGTTGGGAAGTATAAGAAACATGTAAGCAAAGTCATAGACATCAGTGTAAGGAGCCTCAAGATCTACGAGATGAGCAATGAGTTTTTTTTAGTATTACCATTACAACAGACACAAACAACACACTTGACACGGAAGCCATGATAGAGTCTAAAGTTGGAGACGTGAGAGTGTTGAGGACAAGAAGAAGCCTTAGACATTTTGGATTCAGACAGAAGAAGAACAACAAGGGGAAGAAGTTGTCAATTGGTGTTCTACAGACAGAAGGTTGAATTTGAGAATGCTGATGTTTCAGAAATTAACAGAAAAAGACCAAGGCCTTGGTAACTGTCTGAAGAAGTTGGAGAGGGTCTCAGTCGCTTGATATCAATCTAGGAACCTCTTGGAACCGTCCAGCCCTCCTCGACCCACGCGAAAGGTGTGGCAAGGAGGAAAGACACCTACCTAGTCATGAGAGACCACAGGAGAGATTTCAGAATCTTGGCTCATTGTGGAGCATATTGGATCGGGTTGATATCTTGACTGTTGAGACTTAAGGTATTTCATTCTTGCCGCTTTTTGAATTATCTTATACCTTTATCTGCAGGCTTCTATGTTCACACAGTCCACTACTGTTTGTTACGGTATACATACCATAGCAGTTGTATTGTGTCAGAGACGCAGTTAAAAGCTTTAGCAGTTCAGCATCACCATTTACAGGCTTTAGCCGTTCACCATCTCCATTTATCAGCTTTAAGAGTTCAGCATCACTAGTTACCAGATTTAGCAGTTCCACATCACCAGCACATGCTTTTAGCAATTCGATCTAATTCGTAACAAGTTTTATGAGTTCAGCATTACCAACCTCCCACAATTTCAAAAGTAGCCATAACACATCCAACCTTCCAGGGTTTCAAGAGTAAACATGACTCTGCCAACCTTCCAGAGTTTCGAGAGTAGCCATGACACAGCCAACCTTCCAGGGTTTTAAGAGCTGTCATGACGCGGCCACCTTCCAGGGGTTCAGGAGTAGCCATAACTAAGCCAGCCTTCCAGGGCTTCAAGAGTAACCATGACAACCAACCGCTTAATTCTCTGAGAGACCTTGCTGGAGTTGGAGCCCCCAAGACTCAGTCCTGGAATTCATTATCTAAAGATTAAGCAGAATATAGTTTGCTGACACAATGAAAGACATTAATCTTTTTTGGCATTCTAAGAAATAAGATAGGAACCGCCTTTTTCCAGATGCCTGTTGAAATCTTTCAACATTACGGCTGGAAAAAAATTACTTTCTTTCTTTTAAAGTTACTTCCACACATATTATGTATCCCTTCATGGGCTCTATAGCCTAAGAGCTAACATGCTCTGCTTCAACGCAAGTGGCGGCGGTTCGAATCCTATTAAGAAGAATAAATTCCAGGCTCTTGTTTTCAGCCTTCCGGGGCTATCTTCTACCCAACACTGACATATGGAAGGAACGAGGTGCTAAAACCAGGTCAATGTAAAGGCAAATCCTACATGAAGAAAAGATCAGCATTTTGTATCATTTCTCCTAAATGAGATAAGACACATTATTGTAACGTATATACAATAGCAATATAAATTTCGCGAAAAGAGGAAGAAACTTTTGGCTAGATATCACTCGGTGTTCGAATGTCTCGGTAAAAAAAAAAGTAAGAAAAAAATGAATACAGTATAATGCCAGCCTCTGTAAAAGTACATGACGTTGAAGAGAACAACACGCGTGATGGTCGTTTATTCAGCTCTTAAGAGCAAGGCCACCGTCTCTCTCTACAGAGAAAGAGAATGGGAAGAAAAAGAGGTTAATTGGATGACGATTATTCTGAAGCACAACACCACAATGCCGGCGGAAGGGCCAACAACCGCTCTGGACGCCGCTCTATCAGGGTACATTTTCTCTCTCATTTTTCCTTCCTTTATTTCGGAGGTTCCACAAGCGGACGAGCTCCTCATGGAGATCAGACGGTAGATTGAAGGATTAAGAAAGTGTAAAGCGATAAAGGGACAGGAAGAGACGAAGAATAGTCTCAGAAAAGACGAGAGTTTTTGAAGAAAATACATGAGAAGGTAAAGAGTTCCAGGCTGTGTTATGCCTCGTTCTTCAGTGGGTGGTTGGGCAACCAGTAGCTGGACCACTGGAAGCTGAGGACGATCAGTACGTAGACCACTGTGTTGCTGAAGGACGACCATTAACTGGATCACTGGATACTGAGGACGTCAAGTACCTGTACCACTGGATGATAAAGTCGACAAGTAAATGGACCACAGGATACTGAGGACATTCAATAACTGGACCACTTGATGCTGAGGAGGTCCAGTAACTGGACCACTGGATGCTAATGACGACCAATGAGTGGAGCACAGATGGCTGCAGTTAACGGGTTTCGAAAGCCTCTGAGTCCCTAAGAGCCCAGTCAAGCGTCCCAGTTTGTTGTCTGTCCTGTGACTGTGAGAGATTTAAATGTGAGGCATAGTGGCGTGCATCACGCATCAGTAGCCTTTACTCACATATCTCCTTCAGCAGGAACCACAACACTAACAAGACGAAAACACTTTGTAAAGACTCGTGAATAATCCTTCAAAGCCAGTCCTTAACTCCACTCCACCATATATGCAACCATCTGAAACTACAGGCCCCAGGCATGTACGATTTACACTTTCTCGTCTTTGTTCTAAACACCACTCATCTCTCCAACAATACAACATGTCAAAGAAGGAACTTCTGCATTAAAGAAACTGAAAACGTACTCCTACATATCCTGTGTTCACCTTACGAAAGCAAGGCACAACACTGCATTTCAAGACACCCGTGGTACATGTAAAACGCAATATGCGCTGAAAAGCAAACACGAGCGAGTAGAAAGAGTCAGTCAACCAGTGAGTTACAGACATGAAAAATCATTCTGCCTGAGAGTCAGCCGTAAGATAGTCAAATCAGATGCATTCGCTTCTGGAAAAAAAGAAAATATCTTCCTTTTCTAACATTTTGGTAGCAATTTCCTTCACTCCTCTATATATTACCTACCTCAGGACAGTTTGGTTGAACAGTCTCTTGCTGCCTTTCAGAGGTATTCAGTTATATTACCGAGCTCTTACAGAATATCGCAGTGTATCTCTTTACGTAATATGGCAGGGCGTCTTTGTGATATGGTAGGGCGTCCCTGTGATATGGTAGCCCGTCCCTGTGATACGATAGGGCGTCCCTGTAATAATGGTAGCCCGTCCCTGTGATATGGTAGCCCGTCCCAGTGATAAGATAGGGCGTCTCTGCGATATGATAGTCCGTCCCTGTGATATGGTGGCCCGTTCCTGTGATATGGTGAGGCGTCGCGTCCCTGTGACTGTATTAACCTCCCCTCCATCCCCTCACCGCCCTCTTTGGCAGACTTCCCTTCCAGAGGGTTTTTAGTAAAAGTGCTGGGCATTTTTCTCCGGTGTAGTCTTTTGTTCTAACTTACCCCGTCCTGTGATCCTCAGGCAAGAGCTGCCACTTCACTCGCACAGGTTATATACACTCCAGAATTTTCTTTTTTCCTTTCGTACAGCTTTTCCCTCAGATAGTCTCTCTCTCTCTCTCTCTCTCTCTCTCTCTCTCTCTGCACAACAGCAGCCGCCCATGGGGAGGTTCTGCCGCCCTCGGGGGCACCCAGTGTAGAAGTTGTGCCTCCCATGGGCCACCGTCCCGGGGGTCTTACTCTATGTCTCATTGGCGTTAAGCCGCTGGGCCAGTCTCAACATACGCCTAACGTCCATCAGACACATAGCCTCCTCATCACCGCTTCCCACACTCAACCTGTGTTTTTGTATTTCTCTTACTTCCTTTGCCTCGACATACAACTATTTTTCAAACAAGCTACAGACTGTACCTTTTTTAAAAGTATACTTCTCACCTTTTCATTAACTTATGGATTTTCCCTTTACCTTTTTCCTCTCCAGTTGAGGGCTGGCCTTAGTGAAGGCTTTAACCCGTGACTGGTGCTTTGATATGGAATTACACACACACACACACACACACACATTAACACACACTCAAACGGACCAACACACAAATACACTCCCAAGACATACATCGGCCATCTCCAAGGGGAAAATGAACACCTGGGTTGGGTGTGGGTTGACTGCCGCGCACAGGATTCGACCCATGTGGGCCCGACTCCGACTGGGCCCCTGGTGACTCATGATGGTCAGTAACGCTATCCACTATGTGTGTGTGTGTGTGTGTGTACACCACAAGGTGTTCTGCTAGATAATTTCTTATAATTTTGCCATCTTACAATCTTATTCATTACCTGCCACCACTGCAAATTCCTTATTACATGTCTCCGTTTCTGTGTAATCATAAGACAAGCATATTCTTGAAACTTACAGGCTACTTAACAGTTACTAAAGGATCACTCCTTCAGGCTCTGGGATTCCTGCGGCTGCTACTGCACATGTATAAATGGCACCCCGCACCAACGGCAGTAATCATGAGATCTTGAGGATCACCCAACACCACCTTTCCTGTCCAGGAGGAGCACTTGTCTTGATATAGTGCCGAACTGGGAGACACGGAAAACATATCGTACGCCTCCCTTTCTTATCCGCTACGAATTTCCAGGATATTATCCTTCCAGAGACAAATGTTCAAGTGAGAATTTACCCTGTGAGGCTCTCGTGTTGAGGTGTATCTCAACAGAGATGGCGATGCTTTCTCTTGTTAGAATACCTCAGTCTGATAATGGCGGCGATGTAGCTAACTTGTTTTCTGTTACTTGAGGCTGGATATGGAGCGAGTAGAGGATAGTTCCCACGGAAATGATTACCCCGGACGTGAGGCTGGTGTTGGTAAATACTGTGAACATGAGGCCGGTGTTAATAAGAGATGAGGACATGAAGAAGGTGGAGGACTGCTGTCTTGTAATAGATGGCCAGTGAAGATATGCAACTGGTGCAATTAGACAGTCCTGGAGACCTTTAACTTGGAACGGAGGCGATTTGGTGGAGAGGTTCCCTTACCCGAGAACCTAGACGAGGCTGTCGTCTGGTAACACCTCACTCGGGTCAGTAATAGTATAGCAGGTGCTGTTGAAACATTTCACCAGGACCAGTCAGTGATTGTGCAGAGAGACAGTGTGCTGCGGTGGAACACTTCTCCTTGACTAGTGATGGTTCAGCGAGAGAGCGTTTGTGGTGGAACACTTCACCTGGACAACTGCTCAATAAATCGATATCTTCTTGCCCTTGGAAGTTACCGCCTTTATGAAATAGTCTTGCCTTGTTTGCTTGTGTTCCAGTCCACCCCCGCCAGCACCTCCTTGCTGGGAGCGATTATGTTATCGTTATATGTAATGACAATCGTGTAGTTTACTCTTACCTGTTTTACATATTTACATATTTTTCATCTTTCATCATTCATAGCTACTTAGAGAGAGAAGAAATCTTTTGCTTCGTTTGGGTATATTCTATCGCTGTGAACATATCTCTTTCTTTAACATGTGGAGCTGAAATTACGAAAACTTTCGTCGATGAAGTTTAGAGAGAAACACTATCAAATGAGAGCGTTGAATAAATCGTGTAAAATGGATAGGGGAAAAAATTCAATTCCCAGCAGAAATGCTACATCAAAGTCGCAGCCTATGCCACAAAAAAAAATCATATTCGAATCCTTGAATCGAGGAGTTAACTGTAATTTTTTGTACAGTTGCAGCTAGGGTGGATATTAAATAAGGAAAAAACGTTGAGATTATTGAAAAATATAACCTGAAAGTGAATGGGAAAGTAAGATACGATATATTTTTTTCCTCAAGTATTTCACTAAAGCCTACTTCTCTGGGGCACCTCGAGTGTAGAGCTACTTTCCCTTCCGTAGGAATAAACAAAACACACACACACACACACACACACACACACACACACACACACATCCGAGGACTGGGAAAGTATTCGGACGTTGTGCAAACACTGAATATTCGGTTCACATATTGGCTGTGGCGTGTGGGTGAATGTGTTGAGGCCTTCCTCCTCCCACCGGCACGCTGGTACTCAGGCATTCACCAGCTCATTCAGTCAATACATTCAAGACGACCTGGAGAAGGCTTTCGTATTATTCTGAATAATCTATAACTTCTCGGAGAGATTTTGGAAACAAAACAAAAGACTTTTTTGGCAGATTGTGAGACTTCGTATATATATATATATTTGGAGAGAATTACTTTATGATAATATTAGGGTTTGCTGTCGATATGAAGTACAAACCTTAACACTGATATTTCCCGTTATCTTAACATTCTGGTTATCTTGATTACCTTGATCTTTCATTCTGATGACAGTGAACTTCCTGAACCATGAATTGCATCTCAGATTTTCCATCAATAACGGTAAACTTCAGGTTGTTAAGATAATGTTTTAATCATATTTGCTCTCTCTGTTAATAATATAATGCAATATCAAGTCTTGTGGAGAAATCTCACTGTTGGGCAAGTTAAAGAAACCAAGACTGTCATCTCCAAGTAATGCATCAGTGCATCTGACGTAATTTTGAGTATGATTGCAGAGAGTGTATTACATGCCTACACTTACACATGAGTGTATCATATGATGCTTCCACTTACTCATGAGTGTGTTATGTGCTTGGACTTACACAAGAGTGTATCATGTGTTTCCACTTACACAAGAGTTTATCCTATGTTTCGACTTACACAAAGACAAGAGTTTATTAGAACAGAGTGTAGTAGATGTAGGTGTCATCTGTGGGTGGCGCCCACAGCTTCTGCTATTCTGCAGTAGTGGTAGTAGTGGGTGGCAGGCAACCGCCAACCAGGGAGGTGCTACCGACTGGGTTTAGGGTGTGGTAACTACTGAGAGGCAGCGAGCTAGCACAGCGGCTTGTGCTTTTTTTTTCTTATATGTTAAAGGCTCCAGTCACGGACAAAAGTCCACATCAAGGCTGGGCCCTAATTGAAAAAAAACAGAGAAATAAGAAAAGGGAAGAAAAGACAAGGAAAGCATTTACGAATTTTTTAGAAAGTGAAAGACCTGTCTTCTGAAAGGTGCTGGGTCATAGTCACTGGGAAAGACATATGAAGTAGAGAGTTCCAAAGCTTCGACGTGTCGGGAAAGAAGAAGTTATCAAAACGGCATACCCTTGAGTTGCCGATGGCCACACATTAATCAAGTGACGCAGCAGCTCGCCGAGTATTGCATGGTCAAGCTAGTGGTGGGGGCACACAAGCAGCCAGCTCTCGGGAGCAAAAGTCAAAGTAATACATATAGAAGAGGGAAAGTGAACCAACATTGCGGCGTAGGGCAAGGGGGTCAAGTTGGAAGTTAGCCTGGGACAATTTATAAGTCGGACCGCTTTCGACTTAACTCTGTCAAGTAAAGAAACAGACCTAGAACCACCCCAAATGTGAGAGCAGTACTCCATACAAGGACGAATCAATCCCTTGTATAAATGGAGCAACTGTTCAGAAGAGATGAAGTTTTGACATCTAAATAGGATACCCATTTTCTTAGAGGCTGACTTAACTATTCCCGTAATGTGGGGTTTTCAAGAAAGAGTGGATATTACAGTAATACTAAGTATGGCCATTGAGTCAAGAGGAGGAATTACAAAACAGTCAAAGGAGAGACGAGAGATGTAAGGAGCTTTCAAAAGAGAGGTGGGAAGAAATTGGGTCTTGGAGGCATTAAACTTAATAAGATTTTGTGTACCCCACTGAGATATTCTGTCCAAGTCTGAGTTTACTGCGGAAGCTGTGTCAAGGCAAGATGCAGATCGAGTGAGAGAAATGGGAGCAGAATTGAAGGATGTGGATGAATGCATTGTTGAGTCATCAGCGTATGAGTGCAATGGATTATTTGTGGAGGAGAGGAAATTGTTAATAAAAAGGAGAAAAATTGTAGGGGACAGGATAGACCCTTGAGAGACACCACTGTTGATGGAGAAAAGGAGGGAGGCTGATCCATCACCAACAGATCAGCTGAAGAGGAAACTAGATATGAAGGAGCAAAGTGAGGAAGGGGAGCCAAAAGAGGGGAGCTTAGAGATGAGACCTCGATGCCACACCCTGTCAAAAACCTTAGATATGTCAAGGACAACTACATATGATTCCCCAAAATCTTTCAGGGATGGTGACCATACATTAGTAAAATAGGAAAGAATATCACCAGTGGATCTTGCTCTATGGAAGCCATACTGTTGATCAGAGAGAAGTCTATCATTTTCAAGGTGTTTAAGGATATGGGAGTTGAGGCCCATTCACTCTGGGAACTCCCATCAAGAGGGTAGCCACAGTAAAAGTCTCCACTTATCCTTGTCCGTACATGTCTCCCTCATACACACCCTTCCACACATTCTTCCCCCCTATTCTCTCCCTTCAGTATTCTTCCATTCTCTTTATCTATGTCACAAGTACTATCATTCACTCTCCTTGTATACATCCCATTTGCATTCTTTCTACATGAACAAACCTATCTAATCTAAATATATCTCTGAAGCCTGTTCCAAGTGGAACTCCCTCAGAGGGGTGGCCACGGCAACAGAGTCTCCATAACTAAAGAACAAAACACCTATAAGTACTACATTTCAACCTTTATACCACTCCATAATTCACTGTCTTTGCATTCCCTGCCATACCATTCCTCTCATACACCCTCTTATTATCTTCATTCCATCTAGTCATACCACATGTTCCTCTCAACTCATTTCTATATCGTGGAATCTTGACCTCTGTGACTCATCCCATGTTTATGGTTCAGCTGCTTTGGTCAGGGACTGGAGGAGTATGTGGTTACATAATCCTCTCTTTACTTCCATAATTACACTTCTATCCTTCATTTTTCTATTAAGATACCCAATGATTCTTCTACCCTGTACTGCTTTCTCCCTCATATCTCCTCCCACATCACCAAATGTACCAAAGATAGCTTCTAGATACTTAAATTCTGTCACCTCTTCCAGTCTTTCTTCCACCCTCATATCTATAACATACTTTAGTACACTTCCCTCTCTTGCTCCACTGGGATTTGCAAAAACTATACTTTCACCCTGTTTCCCTTCAAACACCTTTCTTAATTCTACTTGCATTTACCTTCAACTGCCTATGCTTTCACACATCATAAAACACGCTTCCCACTTCTGCAACTCCTCTTCACTCTTAGCAAACAACACAGTATCGTCTGCAAACAGAATTGTCGCTAGCCACCACACTTCACCACCTCACTCCATCTTTACATCCCTTTTCCCTAGTTTTACTTTCATCTCTCTTATCACAGAGTCCAGTCTCACACCCACATGTATATCAAAACTGTCCCTCAACTCTACATCCACTCCTAAACATGCATTTGCTCCTCTGTAGAAGACTTTCACATCATTGTACAGTTGTCCCACTACCTCATATTTCCTTAACACATCCCATAAAGCATTGCACTTGACTGTCACAAACCTTCTCCAAATCCATGAAGTTGCATTTAACTTCTTACCTTTCTCTAGATACTTTTTAAGTCATTCTCACTGCAAAACTCTGATCCACACATCCCTCACCTTTCCTAAAACCCTCTTACTCCTCACTTATTCTGAATTCATTCACTTCCACCACTATATCAATCAACAATCAAGCATGCACCTTTCCTGGTATATTTAACAGACTTATTTCCCTATGATTATTACATACATCCACAGCACCTTTTTCTATGAATAAAGGAACAATAATAACTTTCACTCAATCCTTAGGTACGACCTTCTGCTTCCATGTTAAATTACACATCAAATGTATTTATTCTATCACACTTTCTCCTCCATAATTCAACATTTCACCTGCAATCCCATCCACTCCAGGTGCCTTTCCTACCTTCAACCTCATTATTGCCCTCTTTACCTCCCTTCATGCTATGGGCCCCTGCACTTCCATCCTTTTCCTTCCACCCTCCATACCCTTGCATGTAACAACTGCTGCCTCACCTTTCCACACATTCATCTGCTCTTCAAAATACTCTTTCCATCTTCCTTTCACTTCCTGCTTTTGATTCAACAACTCCCCTTCCTTACTTCTCACACTTACATTTCCACTTTTACATCTACCTCTTTCCTTGTTTTCACCTCCCTCCAGTACAACTTCTTATTTTCCTTAAACTGTTTACTGAACTTTCTTCCAAAATCTTCACCTACTCTATTAGCCTCTTACCATTCCACTTACACATCTTAAATTCTTCCTTCTTCCTTTGATGAACTTCCACTGGTACTTTCCTTTTGAGTAATCTACCACGTGCCTTTTTCTTCTCTTCCACAGCATTTCTGATCTCATCCGTCCACCATGAATTTCCACATTTAATCTTATATCTCTCAACATTGTATCCTACTACTTATTTTACATCTGAACATTTTAAACACTTCATTTAAACATGACTGTATGTCTACATTCACTGCACATTCATCTAAACTTTCTGTCACCCTTCTTTCATACTCCTCCTTGCATTCTTTCTGATTTATCTCCCTTGCCAGCACTTTTACCTCTATATTCTTCTTTATGCCATACTTCCACTTCTTCATGACCCTCATTCTTTCAAGAACTGCAAAACTGTTAAAATCTCCAAAGAATCCTCTCACAACTCTAGCATCTAGTAAAACCTTTCTCAACCTTTCATCCACTGATATATAATCAATCAAACCCTTTTGTTCTTCTCTTCCATCATTTCTCATCCATGTATATTTGTGAGTAATTTTGTGCTGAGAAATTGTCTTTACAAGGAATAAATCCCTCTTAGTACAGACATCCACAAGATAACTTCCATTCTCATTTACTCCTAGCACTCCTCATTTATCAACTATCTCACTAATTTCATCACATCCCACCTTTGCATGTATATCATCCATTACAAGCACCTTCCTCTCCTTCTGAAACCCATTTTCTATCATTCAGATTTCTCCAGAAACACTCTACCTCATCCTTATCTTGCTTATTCTTTGCATTCATAGGCACATATACACATATCCATGCATATTTCAAAATTCCAGTGTTTCCTCTCACCTCCACTTTTCTTGATCCATTCCATCCATGCTCTGTAACACCCTCCCATAATCTTAGCGATAGCACAATTGCACATCCTTCTTTCCCTCTTCCTTGATAATTTCAGTTCATTCCTGTCCATCCCACTCCTCCTTCCATACCCTCCCACAACTTGCAATCATCATTTCCACTTTCACTACTCCATAACTCTACCCAAAGATGTGGGTTTCCCCAAACAACAGCAAATCCAAACTATAACTTTTAAAATTCTCCAAAAGCTCCCTCCTTTCACTCTCATCAATTGTCCCATTAACATTCAGGGCTATCACCCTCAATTGCTCGTTTCTTTTACTCCCCAGCATAAGAGGTGGACTCCAGTGCTGCCTCTTAGCCTTTACTGCCTCAACTGCGACAGGCCACTGGCAGTGGGCACCTCCAATACAGTGTTTCCCAGAGGCAAAAATATACAACAGAATATGAACAATAAAATCAATATCAGATCTAAACAACAATAATCTTACAAACACTACTTAAAAAAATCATAAGAACTGCCATATATATCAGAATAGAGTATACAAGAACAAACCATCACATTTCTCAAACGCTGAGAGTATATACAGTAAACTTCTCTAAAATGCTTGGGGAAATTAAACATCTCGGATAACAAAAATACTAGTTATTTGAGATATATTTTTGATATATCAAATGATTCAGAAATTGCCCATCCTTCTCTTTATGTGAGGGTAATGTTGTCTGACATATTCTCTTGTTACCTTCATGTTATGTAACTTCTGACAACTAATAAACTTATCCAGCCATCCTTTCCATGCTTGAAACAGCTCACAAATCTTCAGAGCTTTATGTATAATGACAGCTTTTTCTCAATAAGTGGATTTCTAGCCCTTATGGTTATCTTGGTAGTCCGTGGAGTAGTGGACCACAGCACTTCTAATTTTCTCTGCAGTCTTCTTTATACTGGAGACTTAAGATTCAGCAAGGCTGTAAGCACACCCAAGCAATGATGCACCCTCACCAGCAGCAGCGTGTCATAAGATTTCTAGCTTCGTTTCTAATGTCAGGGAGTATCTCTTCTGTTTAACTGCTGGTCTGGGGTAGGAGATGTTTTTGGATGTCTGGACTGACCTGCTGGCACAAACATGGCCTGCTCCATCTAGAACTCATGCCTACTCTACCTACCAACCTTCATAGAAGTTTTGTATACTTTCTACCTCAGTAATGCTTCTGCACCAGCACCAGCACATCATAAGATTTCTAGCTTCATTTCTGAGGCAAGAGAGGTTCTCTTCGACTTAACTGCTGATTTTGGGATAGGAGAGGATGTTACTGAACATTTCTATGCTGCATTTACAAACATAAACACAGCAGGCTGAAGGACAATTACATTAACAAGTACACCCAAATCACACAAGTAGCACAGATTTGCATACAACAGTGGTAACTGCAAGACTGACCCACTGACTGGAACACAGCAAGCTCCAGTCAGAACCCACACTTACTTCAACTGCCAACCCTCACTAAAGTTTTGGTGCACTTACTACTGCACATACATTTTAAAATATCTTTCCTTATCTATACATAGTTTACATAGAGAAAATACTTATAAATGAAAGTACATAAGCACTACTAAATGCCTCGATCATCTGCTGCATGGTGATATCATGAATAGTTGTCCAGCTAAAAGTGAAGTCCTTCATAAGTGTCACCTTGGACTCACCCTTTGCAAGCCTCTTGCACATCTCCATCTTTGTTTTCAAGCCTTGAGACATTCCTCTTGTGCTTCGTGCGAGATGTAGACGGCTTTGAGGAGCTGACACGTAATCGCTGATGATGCTTGAAAGGGGCCAGTGTCCACAATAGTAATCAAGGGAGCACAAATCATTCAAATGTGCAAGACCAACACAAATGTTGCACCACAGAGCAAATGTGAGACAATAAACAATCACCAGTGCCACAAAACACTGGATAGTGAGGACACTAATTCCTGCAGCATGGTGCACATTCATTTTGGAATATCTTTACTTATCTTTTTTAATTACTCAAATTTTTTTGAGAAATTAGAAGGTTCCCAACCAAACTGAAAAACATATGTTGGTTTGAACATTTCTTTGCTTTTTGAAATATGGATAACTAATTTTACCATACATGTATTTCAATGTCATGAGTTCACACACAATACCCCAGACTGAGTATAGAGAAATCAAGTTCATTACATTTATCATGATAATTTTCTAGAGCACACATAATATAACACAATCTCTTTCACTCAAAGCTTAAACTGCAATTAGAAAGGAACTAAAAGACCTCTTTGAAGCAAGTAAATGAGTTTAGATAAACACTGGTAAAAACGTTTTCCATCACTGTGAAATGTGTAAAGTAAAACATGGATATGGAGAAAGTAACAAGATCAGTTGATTACAAAATGTTGCAACTGCTATCTTAAACTAGGCTACATGAACTATTTGTGCTTTGGTCTATCTGGAGATGTTAAGCATGTAAAATGTAAAGTTTGTGGCCAAGGATTTGGACACACACTAAAACACTATACCTTAGGATGTGAAAAGATGTAGCCTTTCAAGGACAGGTCTAAATAAACTCTGAAAGGAATGTCACAACACCTTATTGTTAATGACATAATACCTGAAATTTTCAGACTGTATTCACTTTTGCATTCAGTTGCCAAACTTACAGTATGAAAGACAATGAATGTTTGTAACAAAGTCTATGTAATGAACCAATTTTGTAACACCCTATGTAATATTAACCTACTGGTTTGCAAAACAAATTTGCTTGGATACTGGCACAAATCAAATCAATAAGTAAAATTATTTACCCATGAGCACTGTTGCTGGAATTATTCTGTTGGTTAGAGGTTTACTCATGTTTTTCATTTAAACATCTCACTTCTGTCCCTTTACAGCTTGTATCAGTTACTTCTGACTTAAAGTCTAGGTATGATGCTTCATCTTTGACTGAGAGCCATTGTGTAAGCTAACTAAAATAGCTATTTCTTTCTCCTACTGAAAGAGATTAAGACTTGAAGTCTGTTACTAAGGATGATAAGATAATCCAGAAGATAAGCTACTTGTTTATTTGTGAAGATATGTAGGTGCTTCAGAAAGCCTTGTCAAATAGGCATTTTACAGCTGCTTCTTTCTTTCAGAAACAGTTTCTCACAGTAAAATTTCATGTTCTTCCTAAATTAGATTAATCTTTCTTGATGAGGATGGATAGGCTGGGTGTTTTGATAAGGATGTTTAAAGTATCAAAATTCTTTTAGAAGCAATGTCAGATTTCTTTTCCTAGGTATGCTAAAGTGATGTGGGCTTTTGCATCATTATTGTCATTGCAAGCGATTCTACACAGAGCATTCTTCATATTTTCTTTATCTTTTTCTTCACGTTGGAGGCTCCAGTCATGGACAAAAGTATTATACTAGATTTTGGAATGTAGAAAGTCTGCAGATATCAAGCACTGAGCTATTTTTTTTATGTTGAAGGCTCCAGTCACAGACAAAAGTCCACATCAAGGCTTGGCTTAAATTGAAATATAAAGAGAATAATGAAAGGGTAAAAGAAAAGATAAGGGAAAGTATTTACAAATTTAGGAGGAAGTGAAAAACCTGTCTTTTAAAATGAGCCAGGTCATAGTTATTGGGAAAGAAATGAGAAGGTAGAGAGTTCCAAAGCTTCAACATATAGGGAAAGAAGTTATCAAAACAGCCAACTCTGGAGTTGCTCATGGCCACACTAATCATGTGATGCAGCAGACTGCTGAGTATTGTATGGTCTACCTTTTGGTGGGGGCACTCGAGCAGCCAGCTCTCAGGAGCAAAAACCAAAGTATTAACTATAGAAGAGGGAGAGTAAACCAACATTTTGGTGTAGGGCAAGAGCGTCAAGTATGGAAGTTAGCCTGGGACAATTTATAAGTTGGACTGCTTCTGACTCAGCTCTGTCAAGTAAGGATGCAGAG
>JAUUDW010008823.1:0-10249 GCA_032361385.1 Panulirus guttatus | reverse complement strand
CATCCTAGTACCTTATTCTTTCAACAACTGTGTTTGCAGCTTTGTGCAACAATCTTCATGACTTACTACTGCCATCTTACAACTTCACGACTAATATAAACCTGCATAACTGAAACAGGATATTTTCTCTCTTTCTTCGCCTCTTAAACATACCAATACGAACTATTGAAAGAACCACCAACCATGACATTACTGAACTGAGTTCATATTTGTAAAACGATCCATGGAAGGTCTCTTCGGTTACCAGTCTAACTTATAGTAAGGAAAATCCCAAATTACTGACAACTTTTTGCGATTTCTGCTTTTTTCGCTCTCCGGAGAGTGGTGCTGTGTCTAAAAAGCGGGCTGTCGGGTTTAATTTCAAGCAGGACTGTACACTAGCCTCGTTCATTTGCTTCTCAGGTTACCTTTTTATTACGTTAAAACTGGAAAACACCAGCTCATACACGTGGTGGAAACGGAGGTGGAGGGAATACCGTCCGCATATCTATTCACGTTTCCCTCGGCGCCCGGTAATGAATTTCACACGTCAAACACATTTTGATCTCAGTTTTTAAGCTCAGGCAATTCCGTTCATCTGTGTTGAAGCTCCGGGGTAATTTCTCCTTCACTGTTACTCGTTTCATTGAAATACGTAAAAATCATAAGGTCTGCATGTCCTTCCAAATCAGCTAACTCATGTACCATTTCTACTCGTTCTGCTTCAGCGGGTTTCACCACAAAAGACAAAGTCGCCTTTTCCCTTCTGGATTCCTAAAAACATCCCCAAAAGAAATTTTACATTTCCAGAGGATCATATCTATACGTCATCGATATCAGGTCTTAGTGTGTCGCTTCTTTATATTGCTTCACTGATGGACTATGAACCAGCTAACTCCTCACGGTCTCTGGTAAAATTATGCTTGCTAAATTTAGTTCAAACGATATCATCTCTTCTAAAAGCACTAGACGATGTTGCCCTTCCTTCCGGCTCTCTTTTAAGGTCAGTTATATATGACGTGATGTCGACCATTAAGTAGAATTTCTGTAACTTCTGGGCATTTGTAAACTCTGTATATCTATAACTTTTCTCGTACATAAACGTCTGTATTTTTTTCCAAACAGGTCGTAAAACGTTCAGGCACTCGTCCCCTGGGGAGCCATCGTACTCTTGTGTGTAGCAGAAGGACCGAAATATTGACTGTTGACTTCTTTCAGAAGTCTACGAAACTGTCGGTGGTTCCAGCCTTTTGTCACTATTATGCTGACGGTATTCACCACAAAGGTCATCACTTCTGCGATTTTTCGGTGGGAACGACTGTATATAGTACAGAGTGTCTCTTGATGAATCATGCTGCGGAACAATGCCGCAACATGATCCGGTTGTTTACTGCAATAAAGAAAGGAATTCCTTGTGTGTTTCTCTCATGTTCGAAGCACATCAGGCGCGACGTAGATGATGTGGATGGCGTTGATTTATTTCGTTTGTACATAACTGATGAAAGCTGAGAATAAATCTTCTCTCTTTGTTTGACTTTTTAGGGACATCAGCTTGATGGGTTCCTCCTGGTGGCGGCCTTCGGAATTTACCCATCTGTCGAGAAAGGTATCTTGTACAATGTCATGACGTCACTCGACTCGTCAGACTTAATAAACAACCCCAGGACTGAATTAGTATCCTTAATCTGCTGACTGGTGATCTCTGTGGCTATTCTTAAACTTCTGTCACTCACCGTCGGCAAACAGCGGCAGGTCCTCAATTTTCTCAGCAATTTTGTCTTTGTTCTTCAAATTACTGTTCTGTTGTTCTGAGACTTTGATAGTCTTTCATGTATTCATCATCTGTGATCGGCTTCCCTCGTTTCATGATCTCTTGAATCATCACAAAACTAACGGCATTTGTGCTGCCTGGTGGTTTAACTCATTCACTGAACACGTCCTTAATTTCTTGTTCTTCGCTTCAGTTCTTCACGGCATTCTTTCTGGAATCTCCAAATGGATACTTCTTGGCGAGGGTACTGCACTTCCTCTAAAAATGCTATTCGAAATGGGACTTCTTACTGTCAGCAAATTTCTTATCACAAATAAGAAATGAAGAAAGTCCCGAAGAGGTAAATGTGAATGCGAAGATACTGTCCAATTAATGTGAAATTATTTGCACTCATTTTCCTTTCCTTGGGAAGCCATTATTACCCCGGTTTTAAGGACACCAGTTATATATCACCTTTAATTCTAAATCTGGCCTCTCGCTAAACGTCTGTTGACCTTTAGAGAACAAGAATGACACTTGAGCCCGGGAGAGAGGGATCAGTGGCAATAACATGCACGCGTCCAGGACGGGGTCTCTGCTCTCCTCCCGTGTCTCGTGCCAATCCAAACAAATCCATATCTCAACAAACAGCTTTATGAGTGTCCTTGTTGATGGATGATAGAATATCATAAATCAAATGTTAATTTCTCTCGCACTGTTGGGGTGACATGGACCGGGATATCCCTGGAAGAAAGAAAGGAACTTGCAATTCACACCCACACACTGACAAAGAATCATTCCATCGTCCTGGCTCCCACGTCAGTCGCTGCTGACACGCTTTCCACCACCTTCCTCTGCAGTTATTCTCTCACATTTATCTCCTTCTTCCACTTGTATGTCTGACACAAAATCAGTTTGATGAAAGGAAAAAGAGTATGCCACGAATATGCACAGAAGATAAAACAAATTCCGCATGTGTACTCATGTTTTAGCGGCCAAATAAGACGTGTACATCAGATCAACTGCACAATGAAGACTGTGAGAGAAGTTTGCTGGTCAGTCACTAACATAGGAATCTATGCACGACATGAATGACCTACGCTTATAAAAGGCGTATTACGCACGAGAAAGATCCTGACGTAGGAAAGTTGATAATGGAGAAGGTAACCAGTACATTCACGGTAAGGGTCACCAAACGGTTACTGAAAACACATTCCACTTGTTATACAAATGGGAGGAGTCTTTCATTAGTGGAACTGTGGAAAGATTCAGTAATTACCGAAAATGTAATCGCTGTCAGAGGCCAAGGCCACACGTGTCCTCAAACAGCCACAAGATGCCAAGCCCTCCCTGGTCTCGGCAGAATATTACAGACAACTTCGCCATGAATCATCTGGTCTCACGTCATCTGTACTTCCCATGTGCTCTCTCTCCCTCCATCCCATCGCCCTCACTCTCTTCATTAGGTCCCTTATTCTCGCTTCCTCTCTCCACCTTTCTCTATCCCGCCTCCCAGGTCCCTCCTACCACCATGTCCCTCGCCCTTTGATTTCTCCCTTCACTCCAACCCTGATACTTCCTCTCTCCACCCACCCTTCATCCCCCCTCCTCCGCCTTCCAACCCCTCCTCTTCTCTCCCTCCAGCTAGCCCCTCATCCTCCAGTCCTTCATCCTTTCCATCCCACACCTTTTCTCCTTCCACCCAGCTCCTCCACCTGTGGTCCTAGTTAGGCTACTGCGGGTAGAGGTCGGACGTGTTCTGCTCTTCAGCCAGTGACGTTAAAGCAAGACAATATCCCAAGATGCCTTATGCTGCTCACTTTGCTCACCACCAGTGTACTCAGGCATTCATGGGCGAGTTTTTTCCTAAGAGACGGACTGGAAATATGTTCTCTGCTTTTTTTATAATGTACATAGTGGAATGTGGTGTATACAATGGGCTGTGGTGAATTATAGTGGACTTTGGTGTATATATTGGACTGTGGTGTATACAGTGGACTGTCGTGTGTATAGTGGACAATGTTGTATTTAGTGGACTGTGGCGTAATGTGGACAGTGAGGAAAGAGAGCGGTAACAGGGCAGCTAGTGAAAGTGTTGGACGCAGACTTAAGTGTGTGTGAATGATTCAGGGTTTGCTGTTGCCAGGTCCATAAATTTTGTGGAGATGGATAAGGATGTTTCAGAGGTGGAGACGACATTAGATGGAAGTGATTATTTCTAAGGGGCTAGGAATGGTACACTGCCCAAAGTAGGAATAAGAATGACAGTAACAGAAACTAACAGCAGGTTTAAACTGTTGAGAGATGAAACAAGAACAACCTCGCTTTAACTTTGTCAGGGACTCTTTAGTTAGACATTTCGACATTTATTCCAGAATTACCGGAATAAGAACCGGATGAGGCTGTCTTCTTTAGGTACTAAGCTGGAAGATTTAACTTATAAGATGCAGGACAAAGTTAGAGACACTGCTGAAGAGAGTGTGGTTGTTGTCCAGACTGGACTAAACAACGTGATTCAAGGTATATAAGAGGAGATCGTACAGAAGTGAAGGGCACTTATCAAAAAGCTTGAATAAGCTACAGAAAGGTTGTAGTAGTGGAACTACTCACGAGGTATGATGTCAGATTTGTAATTCTGAGCAAACTGTTAGATGATTATACTAGAGTATACAATTTTTGTAATTCCAAGGGGGATGACTACATAGATTTGTGGTATAGTTTTAGTGGTGAAAGGAGCTTATTTGCTGAAGATGGTCTGCATTTAAACAGGAAAGGGGGCTTTATGGTAAGGTAGAATTCTTGACGACAATATCAAGCAGATATTTGCCAAAACCAAAGTTAGAACAGTTGGTATGAACCCATTAAGTTTGTTGTCATACAAGTCAAGTTAGACTGCACCTAACGCGTCAGGCACAGCACCAGGGGACCTGAGAATAACGAACTTCAGAAATGAGGTATGGCCTCAGAGAGTTAAGACATACGCACACCTTCCCTTTTCGGGTCAAATATTAACATCCTCACACCATCGCCTGAAGCGGTAAACATAATGAACTAACTCACATACGTTGTTAGAAAAGCTGGATGTCAGAGCAATAACTGAAAGCTGGATGAATACTATATATAATCGCTAAACAGAGTTAGCAATACCAGGAAAAAAAATATATTCAGGAGAGACTGTCCACACAAGGCAGATAAAAGTGTAATGCTCTATGCAAAAGGGATACTGAATGTAACCAGGACATATAAAGTTGATTTCGACCTTTACGCCTCCCTTGTGCACAAATATAATAAACGTCACGTCCAAAGCATTTTCATGTTGAGCAGGGACCCTCATACAGCGGAGAGACTCTTATACAATGAGTAGGAAACGCTATACTTTATAAGAGGAAACTAAATCTTCGGTTGATGACAAAAGCCTATTAATTGTAGGAGATTTCAACAACCTCAGAATCAACTGCAATCTTTCGACAGGTGCTTACGAGAATAACAGACTAATTAACTTGACTGAAGACTGCTTTTTAAATCAAATAATCGTGACCCAACAAGCGTGAAGAACATTTTACATCTAATGATATCCAAAATCATACGTAATTAGCGTCCGTGAGTTGGTAAAAAGGTAGGTGACGGTAATCGCAAAGACAACAACGCGATGAAAATCAAATTCTAGATCAGTAAACTTTGATTAGATGCGCCGGGACATTACTGTAAATTATATTAGGCTTAAGGTCGTGTACACAATTGGTGAACTTGAAGTTATCTAAAACTTGAGATGCTTTCCCTGTAGAGAGAGACAGAGAGAGATATTGTCCCAAAAGAGATGAGAAGGACGAGTGAGAGGGATATGACAGGTTGAATGACGAAAGAAATTAAATTCGAATGAAAGCGAAAGAAACGCAAGTGGCAAACAACACCGTCATGATATGTGTAGAATGATTACACTGAGATTGCAGACAGATCAAAATCAGTAGAACAGACTTTGAAAAAAGGATATGTCATAACTTCAAGAAAAAACTCTAGAATTCTTTAAATATGCAAGAAGCAAGTGCTGCTCATCTGGGGTGGTTCTAACTCTGTTTCCTTACTTGACAAGAGTTGAGTCGAAAGCGGTCCAACTTATAAACTGTCCCAGGCTAGCTTCCAAACTTGACCCCCTTGCCCTACGCCGCAATGTTGGTTCACTTTCCTTTTACTATAGGTATTACTTTGGTTTTTGCTCCCGAGAGGTGGCTGCTTGTGTGCCTCCACCACTAACTAGACCACGCAATACTCGGCAAGCTGCTGCGTCACATGATTATTGTGTGGCCATCGGCAACTCAAGACTGGGCCGTTGTGATACCTGCTTCTTCCCTACACGTTGATGCTTTGGAACTCTCTATCTTCTCATGTCTTTCCCAGTAACTATGACCTAACACATTTCAAAAGACAGGTCTTCCATTTTCTCAAAGAAATCGTAAATACTTTCCCTTGTCTTTTCTTATTTCCGTTTCATAATTCTCTATACTTCAGTTAAGGCCCAGCCTTGATGTGGACTTTTGTCCGTGACTGGAACCTTCAGCATAAAAAAGAAATGATAATTCCTGTGGGCATGAACCAACAAGGGTGAGACTATTTGATGCGTCGCGCAGCCCATTAAAATCCGCCTTTTTAAAGTTAGTGGCAATAATACTGGTTTTAGGGGAGTCGGTTTTGATATTTACATCGAACCTATCCATGTTATGGTCACAAGTGTCTAGATGTTCTGCAACACGGGTATTAGTTACTAAGAACTCCTGGGATGCAAGGTAGAGAAAATCGTATTCGACAAAGTTGATAACTCTAGCAGATTCACTCTCTACACCTGAAATAGTTTGCCAGATGATATCTGGAAGATTAAGATCCCCATGAATGATCGAGTCTTTATTCTTTATTGCTCGTTGTAAACTATCGTGCATGACAATGTTCATATCTACTTAGGGTGTCTATAAACGACTTTTATGGAAAGTTTGGAAGTTTCTGCGCTGCTCTGTACACACAAATGTTCAGCAGCAGCAGATGTTCTCAATCCTTACAAGTGATTTGTCGTCTGGTAGATTTCACTAACTAATAAGATCGTTGCTTTTCGCGTTCAGAAATGTTTCTGATAAACTAATGATACCAACGTGTTCACTGTTTACCAAACAATACAATTCAGCTTTTTGTTCGGATGGACCTCACATGAATATAGATTAATGTGAAGTCCATTTAATTTCGCCGGTCACCAAATCATCGATTTGGTGACCGGATTTTTTTAGACCTAGGTATGGAGAGCCCCCATGACCTGCATTCCGTACCTGACCAGAAATTTTCCCTTGCAGTTGTAAGGCAATTTGATCTTTGATTCGCTTTGCTAAGAGTTCTGCCCTTTCATTGTTGAGGTTATTGCCGTCTCTGTTGTGTTGTTCCTTGTCTGAAAACCGACGATAGTATCCGTACACAAGCGTTTCAGTTTCTCAATTACACAAAGCTTTTTACTTAGGACGTAGTTAGCTTTATCAAGCCGTGGGGGAGCGCCAGTGTTATGTGATTTATCTTTTAGGCCGCCTATCAGCTCGTTGTTTTTTCTATGACATTTCTGAATTTGGATTCTTGTGGCAAACGTCCTTGTTCCCACATTTCTCACTAAACATGACGTTTTTTTATTGTACTTTAATGACTTTAAGCTTTTGTTTAATGTGGGAAATTCTGGCACCGGGGTAGACGCGGACTGTTCTCTTATAGCTTCAGAGTTACCCGCCATGTGTTTACCTCACCAACGAGTCGCCTATAATCAAGGAACAGTCTTCGCTGTTTTCTTGCAAGTCGCTGTGTACTGCAGATCGATTGCCCGTAAGTATGGCCGACGGAAGTGGGAGCTGGGAGGGGGGTGGAGGAGGGGGTCCTATAAGGAAGGACGAGGGGATAATGTTCATGTCATGAATGTTAACATTTCAGACATCTTTTTTGGCTTTCGTCAGGATTGTGTTGAAAAAATCTTTACAAGTTAAAATCTAATTCTATCATAAGACATAAGAAAGGAATAAGATGCTTTCTACAATTTATCTAAGTATACTAAAGATGAAGAATATTTAGAAACAAGAAAATAACCACAAGTTCCCCAGGGTTTCAAGGGTATCTTTTCTCCCTGTAGATAAATAATTATACATAAAGATTAATAAAAGTTTCTAGAACCTACCTGAATGATCTAATAACACAAGACAACTACTAAGGTATACTTTGAAAGCTTCGCTTAGTATCCAAATAGCACAAAACACCTATTGATTCTAAAAATTCTGTAGGTTATCCACTCAGTATGGCATTTGTTTCAATACTGACTAATTTTCTGGGATGTTATGTTTGATTGAAATTTGTCAACATATTTCAAAAAAACTTTACAAGACTGGTTAAAACATGACAAACGTATGTCATATGTCATACGAATAATTGATAAAGAAAACAAGACTAGTATTCTGTCTGCATAGAATAAATCTAGTTGTAACAGAAATAGCGTAATCTCAAAATTACAGAAAACATCGTCACTTTGGGGAAGCTAATGCAAATCAGGTTAAACGTATTACTTAAAATGTTAAGGTGATGCTACTGCATTTAATCCAGGTTTTGAATTGTTTGATATATAACGATTAATGTAACTGATATCTAATTCATTGCTACCATACCTTATTAGGAAAAAGTTATGGGAACGTAATTTGTGTTTCGATTAGTGGCAATGTTCCATAATTAACGGTTGACAAGTGCCTTTTAAATCTACAATATACCCGACATTACTGTGGACATGAAAATATATTGATAATAATAGGCATGTCTAATATCATCTGGAATGGAATAGGTTGGGATGCATGTTTCCGCAAAGAAAGAAAAGTTTTGGACTTTAAACATAAGCGGAACAGACAAGCAAGCACAGGGATAAGTTCAGAAGTTCACTCTTTCACTGCACGGGGGTGGATGCAGTCTAGTCATTAGAATTATCATCATCTTACGTTTGGTTAGGTTTGGATCAGCTCAGGTTAGACTCGGATCATCTTAAGTTAGGTCACTTAAGGTTAGGTAAGTTTAGGTTAGTAAAAGATTAGGTTAATTTAGAATAAGATCAGCTTATGTCAGGCTAGGATCACCTGAGATCGGAATAATCACAAGTTAAGTAACATAACCAAATGTTATGTTACGATTAGTTTCTGGTCAGTCGCGTTTTCCTAACTTAGGTGAAATACTTCTACAAATCAACAAAGCCTATGAACTCACCTTAGCAGCCGAAATATGCTTTGATTTTCAATATCTTATTCGAAATACATCTGTTGTCTTATATTTTCCGCCTTTGGGGTTCAGAAAGAATAGCTACAGATCGTAGCACGTCTCTCGTTTGCCAAAACTGTCTTCCTAAATGATATCTGTGAATGTATTTGATTTTTGATATTTACTTTACGATCAACTTAAAACTGAATGTAATTTTCATAATGGTATATCTTAATATTTTCATATAATGGTCATCTAAGCTTTTGATTAATAACCAATAAACGCCATCCGTCGAGTTCAACCAGGGTGAGTGTCCAACGAGTAACCATAGTGAATATTTGTCCATAACTAGACGAATAACTTGTTCCTTGGATATGCAGTTGACGACGATGGATAGATAGATACAAATACATTTTGCTTTGTCGTTTTTGTTCAAAATCAATATAATGGCATTTGACGAGGAGGATATCAATAAACCCATCAATAAAAAGTGTTCAAAAGGTTTGAGTATTAATATTAATGAAAGGAAATCTATTCCAAGAGGAACGTAATGAAGAGGCCACAAAAGAAGGGCAAATAGCAGATAACTTTGAATTTGATTTAGTTCCACACAAAAAGAACAGATTTGTCTTACAGAAAACGATATAACTGGACGAGTAACTGAAGCCTTTTAACTGCAGGCACTGTGGAGAGGGACCTGACAGCGCATGTGGAAACTGCTCTGCCTGTCGAGGTAACTGAAAAGGTCCAGAACTCCACTAAGACAGAGGAAAAAGCTATAGAAGAAAACAAGAAGGAAGAAAGGGAACATGAACCACGCTATGAATTCCACGACGGAAGTGATTACGAAGAAGAAAAACCCGAGGAACCTGGGAAAGGTAATTGTAGTAACAATACTTAACGGTGTGTCAGGCTACTGGATATAGAATTTGTCTTCATATGAATGTCTGTATAGTTAATTTTCATTTTTCATTTCAGATTATGCTTCTGTCCATGTGGTTTTAGAAGTGGTAGAGGATGTGTGGACCAGGTGTTTGCTTTCAAGAATGTATGTGAGAAATACTTAGAAAAACAGATGGATTCGTATGTAACATTTACGGATCTGGAGAAGGCATAATGATAGGTCTTAAGAATATATGTTGTGGGAAGTAAGTTGCTAGAAGCAGTGGAAAGTTTTCATCAAGGGTGTATAGCATGTGTACGAGTAGCACAAGAGGAGAGTGGTTGGTTCCTAGTAAAGGTCAGTCTGCGGCCGGGGTGTGTGATGTCCCCATG
>JAUUDW010008801.1:0-10249 GCA_032361385.1 Panulirus guttatus | reverse complement strand
TCTCCCCCCCCCCCCCCTGTGAAATTCATGAAGTCCAATTTCAGCGACGAATGAAAGATTCATTTGATATTGCCATGATTTGTTCAGGCCTCAATGGAATGGTATTTATCTACGGTGTATGTCTGAAGGGAATGGCGTATGGTAATCGTATCCTCTTTCCCCTCCCCCTTCTTCCCACAGGCGCCCCAGGTCCCTCCGGCCCTCAGGGTTTCCAGGGGATGCGAGGCGAGCCAGGAGACCCAGGCCCAAGCGGTTCCCCAGGACCTCCCGGACCACGAGGAATGCCCGGTATCCCTGGGAAGGATGTAAGTCTCTCCGTCCAGAATACTGGACATTGCTTCTCATTTTTTCCTAGAATGTGAATAAATAACTCGAGCGTTTTCTTCATATCTCAATCTGTTCCTGGTCCTACAATGTTTTTATTGCGCTAATTTTTCCCGCCTGAACCAACACCGCCGTGATGACGATGAGTGTTATGTCGCCTTCCAGGGTGAGAACGGTGATGACGGCTCCGCTGGTCCCCCCGGGGCAGTTGGTCCTCCCGGCCCCCGTGGCCTGCCCGGCATGCCCGGTCTACCAGGAGTGAAGGGCCATCGTGGCTTCCCCGGTCTGGATGGCTCCAAGGGAGAACAGGGAACGCTGGGAGACAAGGGCGCCTCCGGTCCCTCCGGTCCTCCTGGTCCCGTCGGCCCCATGGTCAGTGTCGTCCCCATGTGTGATCTAGTACATGTATATTTCTAAGCAATGATGTATATAGATAGATATATATAGATGAGAGGAATATTAGGATAGAGTAATCCCGGAAAGAAAAAGGCAGGTCTCTACAAGTCCCTGATGATGCATGTTGGCGGCGGATGGGTGATGTGTTGTTTGACCCGTCCTGCAGGGGTCTGCTGGTCCTCGAGGTGAGCGAGGTAGAGAAGGCCCCCCAGGTCCTCCCGGCCTGAGAGGTATCGACGGCATCGCTGGTCCTCCCGGTCCCCCCGGTCCCCCTGGAAAGTCCGGTCCACCTGGATTCCCCGGTAGTGCCGGAGCCAAGGGAGACCAAGGTGTACAAGGGCCTAAGGGTTCGCAAGGTCTTCAGGGTCCCCGCGGTAAGTGCAACACACCGTCCGAGCTAACGTTCCTCTTCCATAGTCTGCAGTAACTCCTTGACTCATAAGCCAGGTGTCCCTGTACTTCCGCGTGCGGTTAAAACCAATTTGTCTTCCCCACAGGTGAGGCTGGTAAGCCTGGGTCACCAGGTGAAACAGGCTCTCAGGGAGCCCCCGGTAAGGACGGTCTGTCAGGAGAGAAGGGCGCGCCCGGTTCCCAGGGAGACTCCGGTCCCCCAGGGTTCCCAGGTGCTCGAGGTCCCCCAGGGCTACCTGGCAGCCCAGGAATGCCTGGCATCAAGGGCGAGAGGGTGAGTACACAAACAACATACGGTTACACGTCTTTGTCTAGATAAAGATGCAGAAGAATTTGTTAATATCGACATCTGGATGAAGGTCACGTGTGAACGATGCATTACTGGACGTGTGTTTCCTCCTGCCGCAGGGTCTGGCTGGAGTGCGAGGCTTCAAGGGAGAGTTCGGTATGAAGGGAGAGGGCGGTACTCCCGGCCCCCGTGGCTTGCCTGGTGCCCCCGGCTCCCCGGGCAAGCGTGGAAAGAGAGGTATGCGAGGTCCTCCTGGAGGGACTGGGCCCCAGGGTGAACGTGGACCCACAGGAGGACGTGGTCTCCCAGGTGCTGACGGACCCCCTGGCCCCAAAGGTAAGTCTGCCATTCCCTATTTTGGATTTGCACCAATCCACTGGGGAACCTCTGATGTTAGGAGAGTGTATCCAGGTAGTTTCAACCTGAACAACCTCATGAATAGTTAGATATCAATGAGGGTTCAGGACGAGGGTGATATTTACGACTTTTGTCTTGCAGGTCAGAGTGGTGACCCTGGACCGCCAGGATCTGCTGGCCAAAAGGGACGTGAGGGCAACCCCGGTCCACCTGGCTTACCTGGTCGACAGGGACTGCGAGGACCCACCGGTCTCTCTGGTCCCTCCGGCAAAACAGGTAGACCTGGAGATAGAGGTCAACCTGGTGCTGATGGCAAAATTGGAGACCAAGGACCTCAGGGTATCCAGGGTCTTCCTGGACCAATGGGACCTCCTGGACCAATTGGACCACTCGTAAGAATGTAGTTTCTTTTCTTGATATTTTCTTTATTGAATCTATAGTAGCAAGCAACAGAGCCCATTTTGCACAAAGCTAAACTTATTTTTCAATATCGGCCAAGCGACTCTCCTTCCAAGTTTTTACAGGTTTTGTTCTCTGAACGGATGCAGTGAAACACTGACCTCTTCCATTACCCGCGGTAATTCTCACGCAGTTGAGAAAACAGTCAAATGCTAAGTTAGATCTAAGAGGATATCACCTCTAGCAGACAACTGGTCGATGGAAACAAGCTTCATTTATCTCATTTTTGAGATTTGAGTCTGACAGAATTTCTGCATTACTTTTTAGTCATTGGTTTGGATGATCTAGTCACTTACCAAGTACATGAACATATTCACAAAGAAGAGTTCTTAAGGGCGTCAGCCTCTGTCAATTGGCCGCCTATATCACGCCAGTGTGGTGGAAGTAAGTCGTCACTTCATGTCAACCTACCGAATGTAATCGCCACACCAACAGTTTTCAACATCTGGTTTCTAGGGCACCTGTATTCCCTTGAATTCTTCATACATTTGTATATAACTAGTAATCAAAATCAACTACAACAGGTTTACTAAAATGATCGAACTGCGTAGAAATATTTCCGTTTCTGACGTTTTCAAATTCGGATTAAGAAGATATGGCGACCTTCTCATCTGTTAATGAGAGCAACGTCATTTGCATTTGACTCAAGACATTTTCAGAAGGTTTAAAACGTAACCAAAAATCTGAAGATGGTCAAGGCTGCCCGGTGCGCCGAACATGCCATACTGAACCAGTTTCTACTTCAAATGTCTGAAAAAAGAATGACAATAAAAAACCTGCTTAGTCATATCTTTTTAGAGCGTGCTCCACCATCTTGTGATGTGACACATTGATGACTTACCTCCGCGAGATTTTAATGAATGCTAGTGGCCACCAGATTCAGATTTGAACGAAGGCCAGATATAGATATCCATTCAGCATTGGCGTCCCTAAGGGTTTTGTCCTATTGCCTTTCTTCTTTCTTCCATCCGTATTCGATCTTTCTTTTACCTGTAAGATTATTCATTCTTACCCCGACGATTCCGCTCTTCACAATTTATCTCAGATTCCCTTCCCTTCTCACTCCGACAGTCATTCTCTTTCTCGCACTGAGCATATCTTCTCTTAATTCGGACCTGTGCAATACCTCAAAACTGGGAATCAGTATCCCGGTTTGATTCAACAGTACCAGAATGTAGTTGTACTAATATCTATTTCTAAACCATATCATCGTCTTTATCATCGTAACCCCCGTACAATGAACAGTGCAAAATCTTTTCCCAAAAAGGTGGGGATATTGAATAGGTGCCACGACCACTCTCCTTGTGAGCATGTATGTGATTGGATCTCACTCACCCGAGTAAGTGGGCTACTCTCCGCATATCTGGGTTGGTTGTACTCCCATCTCTCTCCTAGAGTGGAATCAAAAGCCTTCGACTTTACCAGCTTTCCTTACTGTCACTTGTCTTAAGCATTCCCTTTCCGTCCACCAGTATTTCTTCTCTCTGTTTAACTGACAGTATTTCGTCCACTCCTCTTGTGATTTGTCTGCTTGTATCCCATACCTTGTGATATGGACCCGTGGCATGCATCTGGCTGCTGCTTCCCACGTCTTTTGCGAAGTCCAGTCACATGAAGTCTGGCCGTTACACCTTCTTCCCTCACATGATAAAGCTTTGGGTTCCCGCTCCTGGTATGACCTTTCTGCCTTTGAGTCGATCTACAGACACCGGAGGAACTCAGATCAGTCAATTCCTGCATTCTTACGAGATGGCTAGGATTAGGGCATATGGGTTTTTGACCTTGCCATGTTGGCCACTATTAACGAAAGCGTAACAACTCCCGGCCTGCTCAGGTCTTCCGTTCAGCGGAGGATAAGGACAATATCCTCTGGCAGCAACCCAGTGCTTTTCAGCCAAGCCGATGATGGTCATATGTTTTGCGGAGTGCTTGATCACCATCTCGAGAAAGTGAAACCAATGCACTCCCTTTCTCGGTGCCGAAGCTTGTGAAATAATGGCCTATTCATCAATCAAGGGGAGAACTTTTCTCCTAGTCAGGTCGATCAGAGCCCAACATACTCTGGAGGAGTTATCATTGCTCACAATCTGATATCCTTTCGTGGCGGACGTAGTCCCAAGATGCTTCCGCACTTCGAGAATTCACCCTTCAGTACGAGAGCGAATCGCTGCGTATGTATGAATCAAAACCTCAACGCGAGATTCGATGAATGAACACATACGTGTAGAGGAGTCGCTCATCTCGCTTAAATTTGCGTCTGAGGGAGTTAAGGAGTGAAGGAATATGGATTAAACTCTTACTGGCGGTATTTTTGATATGTTCATAAAGGGAAGTGTTAAAGTGTTAAAGCGGGATTTTGAGAATGTCAGTTGCTCTCAGGCTCAGCAACGATTTGAGGTCGAGGAGAGTAGTAATTCTGTTGATACATAACCAACTTAGCTTTGAAATGTTTTAATGAACTTGGAAAATGACAGTAGCTGAGGTTATTTACATGGGATAGCTTAACTGTGACAGAGTAGCTGAGATAGTTTACCTGAGACATTGTAGCTGAAATAGTTTACCTGAGACAATGTAGATGGGATAGTTCACCTCAGATATTGTAGCTGAGATATTTTGCCTGAGACAGTGTAACAGATAGTTTACCTGAGACGTTGTAGCTGAGATAGTTTACTTAAAAGTGTAGCTGAAATACTGTGCTTAGAACAGTGGAGCTGGAGATTTGGGCTTAACTGCTAAGATTCATTTCCTTTAGTAATATCTAATCATTAGCCCCCTTCGCACGACGGCACGACCCTGAAAGACGAAAATACGACCCTAGAGAGCAAAGGTACGACCCTTGGGTCTGTCAAAAGCCAGGCCATCATACCCAGGAGGTCGTTCCGTCGCGCTGAAGGGATTGATATTTGGCATATTTTGGCGGGTGAGTCTTAAGTTACCACGATTCCCACAGGGTGAACCCGGCAAGGACGGCAACCCTGGTGAAACCGGCCCCACTGGTCCCAGGGGAGATCCAGGAAAGGATGGTGGCCAGGGTCCCCAGGGATCCCCCGGTCCACAAGGATCATCTGGCGAGCGAGGTCCCCCCGGACCTCCTGGTGCTCGAGGTTTCCAGGGTCTGCCCGGAGCTCCTGGTATTTCTGGCTCGAACGGCAAGGATGGAGAGGCTGGTCTTCAGGGTCCCCGAGGTCTCCCCGGTGCTTCAGGTATGCGCGGTCAGCGTGGATTCCCAGGAGAACGTGGAGCGCAGGGTCCCCCAGGAGACACCGGGAAACGTGGAGAGTCTGGTCTGCCCGGTCCAGACGGCCCATCAGGTCCCGCTGGACCCCCGGGACAAAAGGGTCATTCTGGCCCCTCTGGTCTCGTCGTGAGTATCTGGTGTCTTGGTGATATCCCTCGCGTCCCCTTCATGTAAATGTTTGATGATAATTGTCTTGCTCAAATGCATCTCTTCCTACTGCCCCGCCTTGTAACAGGATCCGTGTCGCACAGGGTCTTCCCGGAGGACGTGGCCCACCCGGTCTGCCAGGAGAGAAGGGTGAACGCGGTTCCCTTGGTCTTGTCGGACCCGAGGGCCCACCAGGTCGCCAGGGTGACCAGGGCCCTCAGGGTATAATGGGACCCCTAGGACCTCCAGGAGAACCTGCAGAGAAGGGAGACCCAGGTCCACCAGGTCCTCCCGGTGAGCCTGGTGCCAACGGTATGCTGGGAGAGAGAGGCCCTCAAGGCGAACAAGGTCTTCAAGGTTTCCCCGGTCCAATTGGAGCTCCGGGGATATCGGGACCTAAAGGACAACGTGGTCTTCCCGGTCAGAAGGGCAGTCAGGGTAACACCGGCCCTAGCGGACTTCCCGGAGATTCTGGACCTCAGGGTATGGCAGGACTCACTGGTGCAAAGGGACAGCGAGGTGAAATCGGTCAGCGAGGAGAACCTGGTCTTATGGGTCCACCTGGACGACCTGGCACCGCAGGTACACCTGTAAGTAAAATATACTCTCAAGTGCTCCGAATTGTCATTGCAGTCATGATAACGCGTTATCGCACGGATCTTTTACCTGATCTATTCCACAGGGCACACAAGGCGACCAAGGACCTCCAGGTCGTGGCGGAAGCCCTGGAATCAAGGGAACCCCTGGTGACACCGGCCGGCCCGGCCTACCCGGACCAGCCGGTCAGTCTGGCGCTCCCGGACCTGAGGGTCCCAAGGGTGAGTCTGGCCCCGAGGGTCGCGCCGGCCCAGTGGGTCAGCCGGGTCCTGTGGGTTCAGCTGGAGAGCGTGGGTTACCTGGTCTGCCCGGTCCACCCGGACCTCCTGGTCTCCGAGGAAAAACTGGCACTACTGTGAGTAACACGTCAGTCACTTGATCCGTCTTGGACATAAGTTTCCCTTCTCTCTAACCTAAAAGGATTGTTCTAAAAAACTATGAAATTGTCTCAAGGAAATTTTGTCTTGGGCTCTGCGCGTTTCTACCTTTGTAACCTCCAACATCTGTCTTTAGGGAGAACCCGGTATGGAAGGCAAACGTGGTGACGAAGGTCCCGCCGGTCCGTCTGGCTTACCTGGTCCCATTGGTCCCATCGGCCCCACTGGTGACACTGGAGCTCCCGGTGCGGACGGTAAACCCGGTCCTCCTGGTATTGCTGGTCGTACTGGAGACAAGGGCCCACAAGGACCCCCTGGTTCTCAGGGCAGCCCTGGACCCACTGGTCTACCTGTGAGTACTCCTGCGTTTGTTATCATTTCAGTACACGTAGTGTTATGTATTTGTTACATAATCGAGACTGAATGTGTCCATGAACCTGAATGTGACCTTAACTGATTTTCTTTTATCATACCAGGGACCCCCTGGTCCTTCCGGACCCATTGGACCCACTGGAGAGCGTGGAGATCGTGGAGAGGTTGGTCCACAGGGTGTGGAGGGCCCCTCTGGTCCCCGTGGCAAATCCGGAGCGCCAGGTTCACAGGGAGAAAAAGGAGACACAGGAGCGCAAGGTCCCAAAGGTGCCAAGGGACACCGTGGTCTCATTGGTCTTCCAGGTCGTCCCGGAGCTCAGGGTGGTCCTGGTGACAAAGGTGTACCTGGCGTTGCTGGCCCGACAGGCCCGGCTGGTGAGCCGGGCCCCAAGGGTCCTCCCGGTCGTGACGGAGGCATCGGTCCTCAGGGTATCATGGGTCCACCTGGTCCCCGTGGTCCTAGTGGCGAAGAAGGTCCTCGTGGTACTCCCGGTTCACCCGGTCCCGCCGGACCTCCTGGTCCACCTGGTGAGACTATGGGTTACGATCACAATGCTCTGCTGGCTATCCTGGGACAGGGACAGTCCAAGGGACCAGATCCGCTTCAGAGCGACGACTCCGACCTTCCGGCGCGTCTCTTCGGCAAAGAGGTCTCCGACGATGAACGTCGCGAACTCATTGCAAAGGCCTATGAACAACTCAAGACATCGTTCAAGAAGTTCCTCAAACCAGAAGGCACGAAAGATTCCCCAGCCAAGACTTGTCGCGACCTGGCGCACACCCACCCAGAGCTACCCAGTGGTAAGTTGTGCATTACTAGATATTTCAAACTTAAGGTACTGGAGTCAAACAGCTTTTGCCGTCCACCTGTTTGGCATCCAGGTAGCCTAACCCCTAGGCCAAGATGAGCTACCTGGTTGTCACACAGATGGACGGATTCCATTCTCGACGTACGTTAGTAAACACTTTACATTAGATATCAGGTGTACATTACGTTTGAGATATATATAGTATTTTCACCCCCTCACAGGCGAGTACTGGATGGATCCCAACGAGGGCGATACCAAGGATGCAATCGTGGTGCACTGTGACATGGAGAAGAAGGCAACATGTGTGCTGCCTCAACCTGCCATGACCCAGGAGTTCAACTGGCGCGGCCAGTCTCGAGGCTTGACCTGGCTTGGGGACGACATTCAGCCAGGCTTCGAGGTGGGCTGAGTGAACACTGCTTTCGCTGGAAATATTGTGATGTATACAGAGGAGGAGTATTGGGGTGGCAGATGATGTCGGAAGGAATGTGGGAGTGATCAGTACGTGCTGAGGCGATAGGGACGTGTGGAGGGAGTGCGTGTAGGTGGCTGGCTCAACGTAGGCATAGAACTTTTCGTTGTGCCTTGTTTTGGCTACAGTCATCCTGAGGAGAAATTCTATGTCGCCTCGAATCATCTAACCAGATTGTCGGCCCTTTACCCACTAGTCCAGTGGTTCCAAAGCTGGAGGTTGTCCTGACTATGTTGGGGGGTCGGTCATAAGGTTGCCCTGACAGACAGTCATGTAATGTGTCCTTGGCAGAGCCTGTAGGAGTTTACTGACAGAAAATAATAATTTGATGTCCCAAAAATACTTCAGTGGACCCCCAAAGGTTTTAATGAAATATTGTACCTACATGACACAGCAACATTCATCACCCTGATTTCATAAAGACTTCAAAGTCAATTGCAGCCCCTGTGAAAGAGGACTTCATATAATTTGCTATAATATTCCTCTCATGGATTTTCTTTTTTTTATGAACTACTCTAAAAGAAATCAATTTCAATAGATAACAGTTGTTCTGATATTACGTAGGGTTAAAGGGAAGAGGTGGGGAGTCATCTGAAAAGAATGATAACTGAAAATATGGGAACTACTGCACTTTATTTAAGGTCTTTAAACTTGTATTATGTTTTCTTTCTGTGTACCGTCATAGAGTGAACATTGTGCTTGACACATGCATCTGTATTGATAAATACATACATGTCTAAGATGCGCTTTCTCATCCCACAGTTCAGGTATAAGGCCGACGGGAACCAACTGCAGTTCCTGCAGCTGCTGTCTTCTGAAGCATCACAGGAACTGACATACCACTGCAAGAACTCCATCGCCGTGTTCGACGCCAGCAGCAGGAGCATGCGCAAAGCCCTACAGATCATGACCTCCTCAGATACGGAGCTTAAAGTCAGGGGAAATAAGAAGTTTAGATACAGAATTGTACAAGATGGGTGTAAGGTAAGCGTCCTCTCTCTCTCAAACCCTTTAATTTTGTTGTCCATCGGGTCGGCCGCCTGCCTGGTAGGCCGAATGCATCATTGCCTCTGTCAGTCATGCTAATGAATGGGCCGGGTTCGATCCTGCGTTCAGCTAAGTGCACTGCCGTCACGATTTTAGGAGGATTTGGCAGGGTTTGTTAGGGGCAGTGCTGTTATTCTAAACATAATCTGTTAGGACAAAGTATAAGTGAACTGCTCAGGTCAAGACCCAGGGCAGATGAACTTCTCAGGTCAAAATATAGGGCATGTGAATTACTCAGGTTAAAGACCCAGGGTAGGTGAAATACTCAGATCTTATCAGGCGGTTTGGTGTTATGTCCAGCACTGTGCAACGCACATGATTGCAACAACTTTCATTTCATTGTGGTTGTGAAGGGGTAAACAGACTTTAACATGCGTATAAAGTTGGTCGTTAAAATACAGCTTCTAAGCACTGATGATATTCACAATGGCTAAGACAGGTCTGTTGTTTTAGTCTTGTGAGGTCATGTGGGTTTGATGCTTTTGTTATGGCGAACTGCAACTCAGGAGGAGGGATCCCAGTTGGTCGGGAGGTGACGGTGGTGAGAATGGTACAGTAGTTTCATTCCAAGCTCTTGAATGATAGTTGGATGGAGTCTGGTATCCCTAGGTATATGGTGGACAGGGTGGAAGACCAAGTGGAGGAGGGATAGATGGCTTTTGGGAGAATGAAAGCTGTGATCATGGTCTTGAGTTCAGTTGCAGGGAGGCCAGGTGTCACAAGCGTTCGGAGAATGTAAAGACCATAGTTGAAGGATTAGATGATGGGTTTATCATCCATAGTGACACCGAGAAACTTGGTGGACTCAGGAACCTGGAGGAGGCTGAAGCCCACTGGGACAGCTGGGGTTGGGACAATGTTAAAAGCAAGGTTGAGACTATGGTCTTGGTTTTATTGATGGTAACGAGGCGAACCAGGGCATGTGAAACGTCCAGGGTAAAACATAGAAAGTTC
>JAUUDW010008779.1:0-10250 GCA_032361385.1 Panulirus guttatus | reverse complement strand
CTCTTCTCTCAACAGCCAGAAGAAGCGAACCCCTTAGCTGCTTATGAAGGTTGTGAATTAGAGCCACATGTTCCTCAAGTTGTCCCTCACGACATTTGGATCAAGGTAAGATTTTTCAAATGAAATTATTCCAGAAATTCCATAACAAGAATTTGACATGGAAAAATGTATACAAAGAAATATAAAGCATGCCAGTAATATTCGATTGTTTAGTCCTTATAAGGCAGTTTATGATTAATCTGTAATATAATCCTTAGTAAGGAGAGATTAGAAAAGCAGGTAGATATCCAAGAAAAAATCCGTGTTACTTGTGTCGCCGTTGGTGAAAGTAGACTGATCTTGTCTTAAATTGTTGATTAGATCATCAAACCTTTGATGATTCTGAATGTTTGTGTTAAACCACCTTTTAACCTTTTGTCTGAGCTAAGGAAGTGCAGATTGTCTAGATTATGACTTGAATAAGATTTGTTTCTGAAAGCATGAATCATCATGGTAGTATATTGCAATGATAGCTTGTTGATATCTGGTAAGTTCCTGTGACAAACATCAGTCTGCATTGCTAAGGTGTTGTTGTGGGATACTGTGATAATTGACTTTATTCAATACCATGTCCTGACCAGGTTACTGATGGTTCGCTAAGGTGTAAATGAGGAAAGGGTTTTTCATTTACTATGTCTTAGTTCAGGTCCCATATCATGTATCAGTTGTGTTTTATACTTAAATGAGGAGGAGCTCCACCCAGAGTTAAAAAAACTTTTTTATATCCACCTTTGATTTTTTTTCTCTGCACTAGGCTTCTCTAAGCCGAGGGGCATACTTTAGTTGTTAGCACTTGCTGTAAGTAGTTATTATGGAAGTTTTTAGTGCTTCTGTTTTCCCAATTTTTCTTCCATTTTGAATATTTTATGAAAAGCAAAGGTTTTCATTTCCACTGATTTAAGTGTTGAATAACCACTGGAAGTGATATAACTTGATCTAAGAATAGCTTGAGTAGCTTCTGCTTTCACTATATGATCTGCTGTTTTTTTTTTCCTTACATAGCAGTCGGGTCATCTTTCTTACATAAAGATCTGGGCATCCATCTGAGTCAAACTTCATGTATAACCAGAACCAGAATATGTAGTATATATTTCCAAATGAATAGGTCACAGTGCAGCTGATGACCTTCAGGTGTATTTTGTACTACTTGTCTTTGTACTTCCTTATAAATCATGTTATCCTCCCATATGTGTACATTTTCTCACTGTATTCTTATCACCCAACATTGTTTCCAGTCATGCCATATTACCATGCAATTCATCACCTCAATGTATTTGTTTAGTGTTATCATCCTGCCATATCTCAGTTTTCTCTCTTACCTTCCTTTCATAACAATCCTAATACCCTTCCACCATGGGACTGATGCTGGCGTATTCCTTGCAGACAATGGCTTCTTTTCAAATTAAATACCTTGTTATTGGCAATTTTTCATTGAATTGTATGTTGATGCATGTTGCATCAGCAATGGATTCATGAATGTAACAACTTTTGTTTTACGCAGTTTATCAGTGAACGTATTGAGATTGCTAAATACGACAGTGATGCTCAGGTGGCTATGTTTGCCTGTATGTTTCATCGTACACTTCACATGACTGTGGGCAACCCTGACTCAAAGATTAATCGACACATTGGAGCTATTGGCACCCGCTTCCGTCTCCTTTCATGTGCACTCACTCTGATTCAGGGTAAGTGATCTTGGATGTGCTTGTTATTTGAAAAATTATTATATGAGATATCATTCCCATTCCTACTCCATTTGCAGAATATTCCATTTATGATCAAAGTTATTATTCTATGTATATGGTTTCAGATCAGCTAGTGTCTTGCTTAGTGAATGAATCATCGTTGCAGCATTAAAATTACTACCATAAGAGTGATTTGGTTTGAAATTCAAACCAGACTGCAAACATTACAATTACCACTTCCAACTTCCTTCACCACCTCTGCTTATCACCTTATCACCATCACTTCCACATACCATCAACTCCTCCACCTCCACTTACCACCACCACTCCATTCTATATGTACCGAAGGGGGAAGAAGTTTTACACTTGTAGGGCTCCATATCCTAAACATTCTATGTCATAAAACTTTTTAGATTTCTGTATGCCATCTATTTTAATTGTCTTAAGTCATTTTATCTTTTCAACTACCACTCTTACAATAAATGTATTTCCTTACATTTTTTGACAAGTTTCTTGTTTGATAGCATGTTGTCCTTAGGATGGTCTGTTCATACATCTCTCAAAGAACTTTTCAGTCTACATCGTTATTCTGTTTTGAAAACTTACAGGTTGTGATCAGAAAACCCCTCACTCTTCTCTCTTCCTATGTGGGCAGATTTGAAGCCTCAAGCCTTTCTCTGTAACTCAGATCTGTTAATTCTGATCCCATCTTTGTTGCTATCCACAGGACCTTCTTTATTAGCTCTTTGTGCTTCTTTAGGTGCAGTGACCAAACCTATTTACTATAACCTAATTTTGGTCTTTTGTATGATGGGAGCAGTTTGCATGATATTTCCTTATTCATGAACATGAGTGTTATTCCAATATTTGCTAGGAGACAGTTGTCTCCTTAACTATTCTTCAAGTCTTTCTCACCTACAGATTCTTGCAGCTTCTTACCTGCTAGATGATAATCATAATGAGGTCTTCTCATTCCAACCCACCCTCTTTATTTTACATTTACTTGAGTTGAACTTCAACCATGTATCAAACCAACTTTGGACTTTGTTTTGGTCCTGTTGTAAGGAGATTCAATCCACCATGCTTTTCATTTCCATCATGACCTTATCTTCAGGCAAGTCATTTACAAAGATCATGATGAGTAATGTTATCAGAGCAAAACCCTGCAGCACTCCATTGGTGACCACAACACATCTTGAGAAGGCTTCTCTGACATGCATTCTTTGTTCCCTTGTGCTTAGATGATCTTTTTTCCATTGAAGGAGTTACCCTTTCTTTTCCTTCCAGGTGATTCATCTTCTTCATCAGCCTCCCATGCAGTACAGTGTCAGATGCTTTGTGGCAGTCCAGATCCAAACAATCCACCCTCTTCCCTTTTGCATAAGACAAAGCTCACTCTCTCAGAAATCAAAGAAGTGTGTCACACATGACCTCCTTTCCCTAATATTGTGCTCTCTCTCACTTGGGTAATTTCTTCCATGTAAAAAATCATCCATTTGCTTTCTGATCATCTTTTCCTGAACCTTACAGACCATACTCAGTGAAACTGGGCTGCATTTCAATGCCTGTTTCCGTTTTCCTTGCATAGAGATAGGTATGATCTTTTCCACTTCCTTGACATCTCTAACAGTATTTCAAGAGGTTTATCTAGTGTATCTGCATTCATTTTCTTGCCTGTCTTGAATTTCATGAGGATCATAAGCTTTGTTTGTGTCAAGACCTTTTAGTATTTTGTTACTGTTTTCTAGATATCTCGGTGTTTTATAATTTCCACCATACTCCTTCACACTTGTGATGGGGCTAAAGTGTCTCCTACTGTGAAAACATAAAATTATTATTTGATTTTTTCTGTCATAACTGAAGCCATTACAGTGTTTTATATGGAAGAATTTTGATTTCTGCTTAATGACATCTTGAATGACACATGCACCTGTCACTAACCCACTCAAATTTTTTGTGGCATTTAACAGTTATTCAGGTTACAAGTGCATTTTGATTCCATGTAGGAGGCAGTGACATGATGATTGTTTCATTTGGCTGGACTTTCACTGTTTGAGTTGGTTGCCAGTGCCTGATAAATCTGTCTGTCATGTGCCTCTCTTCTAGAATTCAGAAATTAGATTCTCTGCACTAATCGCTTTTTATTCTGCGTCTTATGGAAAATTGGTTCAAACAAATATCATTATGAAATTGATCTTCTAGGTGATGCTATTCCAAAGTCATTGAGCAAGAATGTGTTACGGGAAAGGATTTACAGTGCTTGCCTGGATTATTTTTGTGCTGCTCGTGGTTGTCCCACCCAACGGCCAGCTCACCTGCAGGATGATATTAATGCACTTCTTAGTTTCTGGAATTCTCTTCATGCGGACAAAAAATACTTGAAAACAAGTGTAATTGGAGGTAAGTGTTAATATTGCTCAATGAGAAAGCTTATTTTTTGTACCACATGGAATTATTTTTTTGTCTTTTTTTTATAAAGTAACTATGTGTGGACTTATGCACTTGAGCACCACTCACATGCACACACACACACACATGCACATACTATCTAGGAGTGTCTTTTGTTTTTTTGTCTCCCTTGTGGTCTGCCCCACAAGCAATGAGAGACATCTTGTGGTCATAAGCCAGCTAGAGCTTGTTCAGTTTCATATTTGGTTAGAAGAAAGCATCCTAAACTTGTCCTCTGCGAATGACCCAAATGGTATCTGCAGCAGTGTGCTCATTTAGATGGATCTGATCTTGGCAAATTTGCCAATGCCATCAGGATATTACCAGACCCACCTCCTAACAGCTGCTTGAAGATTATGCATTTCTTGGATCTTGTGGTGCCTAGACATGCTGCCAGTCTTTTGTTATACACCTGGCTTTTATAAGATCATTATCCCTATTACTTTGTACTTTTATATGGTCCCTGAAGGAGGAAGGCACATAAGCTTGTTCACATGGTGTATGTGGCTTGAAGATCTGTGGTCTTGGTGACCTTGGCAGTCACTGCATGTAGAGCCCACATCATATCTTTATTCTTGTTTATTTCTACTTTCATAATAAATTGTCAAGGGTTTTCTGTTTTGGTTGTGTTTATACTTTATTGGAGGGGAATGCAGTTGGCTGGTTAATCAATAGAATGAGCAATTTTTCATATGGTGTGTTCAGTAATATTAGGGTTATGTATGACTAATGCATGGTTCTGCCACCTGTGCCTCTCCACACCTCCAGCCAGGTACTATGCCATTACTTTTCCTTCAGTCTGTTCCTTTTCTTTTTCCTGATTATTGTTTTTTCTATGGTGTTTATACATTCAGTATTGGTGGGTTTTGAATGGAGTTTCTTGAAAATCTCTACCTTTCAAAGAGTGAACTGAAAATATTCTATACCTGGATATGTCAAAGAACCTTTTAACTCCAAGCCTTTTATCTCAAAGGAGTGTGCAGTGTTTAGCCAGATACTCTCTCGAGATCAGCTTCAGTGACGAAAGATGTCAGCAGAGAAGGTGGTTTTCAACCTGCAGAGCCTGGTTAGTTGCCGAGATGGCATTGCATGAAAAATTCTACTCACAGGTAGTCATCCTCCAGCCATGCCAGTTAGAGCACATTTTCACAACATTTTTGGAAAGGAAATTAAGTTGCTCGTCTCTAGATTTAGAGGTTGAGGCTGAAGATGACCTTGAATTATTTTATGATGATTATGTATCTTCATATTGTGTGGAGATTGATTTTATGGAAACTCACTCTTTAAGAACAGTAAGTTCCCATAGATGAGGCAGAAGAAGATGTTTTTATCAAAAGTGGGGGCAGTGTTGCAAGCACTTACCTGACCATGACAAAACTGTGTGACTAATTAAGCTGTTAGTTTTACAAGCTTTTGTAACTTTGTTCATATGAATAGAATGTCAGTGAATCACATTCATAACCGCAAAGAAAGTATTTATTATGTAAGAGAAAACATTTTAATGATTAGTAGATTGTTTGTTGTAGTAAAAGTAAACAATAAAACATGCACAGTGGTAACTATATGAAACATTGTACTCCCACACTTTCTAGGATTTTATACTATAACATTTACAAGACTTCTACACATTATTAAAGTGAATGTTGTGGATGAAATGTACTTGTGAATAGATTTTTTTCATTGTTATCTTTAAAACCTCTGAAATTGTAAGGTTGATTACTTTTTTTTAAAACAACTTGAGAAACTTAGAATCACAAGGTTGGAAAGGAGACCCAAGTGAGGAGTTAAGGGATTACGAGATAGGGCCCCATGTGATGTCCAAATAAGTGCTCACATTTACAAATAAATACACATGTACTCATGTTACTTAGATTGTAATGCATGTTCTTACTTGTGTAGTGCCATCCTCTTATGGTATTTTTAAGAAATTGTAGTACATTATATTTTGAGATTTGAGGTCATCTCAGTATGAAGCAGCCAATTTCCTTATGATGAAGAATATTGAATATTGTGAAAATGTCATATATAAAGAATAGTAGTCATATGATGAAATTCTATTGCATTATGCCTCCTACAGACTTCACATCTTACCAGTATGGTGGAGGTGCTTCACTCTCACCTTCTGTGGCATCTGATCTCCGATCTACTTCAGGGGAATTTGTCATGACAAATGGTTGGATCAACACTGTTCCACTTTCATCCAACACATCCACTCTTTCTAAGAGGTCCACACGTAGCAAGAGACTCATAAACCCTGATGTTTATGTGAAAGATTATCTCAAGAAGAGAGCACTCATATTGTCTTTGTTAGTAAGTGATGTAAAGATGATTTTACTTAATTTTTTATGTGTTGGCCACTGAAAAATGCCTGTGTTGTGACAAGCTCACTTTTAAATACAGAAACTAAATCAAGTAATGAAAATGGAAAGGATATGGAAGAAGGTCATTTCTACATTTCCAGAAGTTTAAATATGCAAAAAATGTATTATTTTCCTGAAAAGCCATAACTCTAATTATACTGTGTCCAGAAGATAGATTTTATCCTATGCTGTTTGTCTGGGTCTTGTGTTTTTCCAGGCATTCTGTTAGGCAGCCAATGATTGTTCCAAATGTACTATTTTGTGTGGTCTGCAGCTTTGGTATATTTGCTTTAGAGAGGATGGAAGACCAGGCAGGTGAGACACAGTTCAGAATATTGTGGAGGATTTGTTTGTAGGGGACATAAGGAGATTCTTTTTCTTATTCACTTCTCATGCTAGTTAGTGCACTGAGGGCATTTTGTTTGGGTGTTGCTTTTATGTTGATTTTATTGCCATTTTATTGGCATGGGGAATGAATGTCATGTGTATATCATATTTGGTGCCCACAATAGTTGATATTTTATTCAATGGGAGTGATGTTCCATTCAAGGTGACTGAAGTACGTAAGCTGGATTTGTGTCTGTCCAAGGTTGACAGAGTGATTAAAGACTTCTATTGGATGAGAGGGCCAGGGATATGAGTCAGTTACTATTTGCTAATGACACAACACTGGTAGCAGATTCAAGTAGGAAACTGCAGAAGTTGGTGACTGAGTTTGGGAAAGTGTGTGAAAGGAAGAAGTTGAGAGTAAATGTGAATAAAAAGAAGGTTATTAGGTTTCACATGGCTAAGGAACAGGTTAGTTGGGGTGTGAGTTTGAATAGAGAAAAATGGGAGGAAGTGAAGTGTTTTGGGTATGTGGGATTAGACATGGCAGTGAATGGAACAATGAAAGTGGAAGTGAGTCATAGGGTGGGTGAGGGGGTGAAGGTTATGGGTGCTGAAGAATGTTTGGAAAAAAAGAACATTATCTAGGAGAACAAAAATGGTTATTTTTGAAGGTATTGTGGTCCCATCAACATTGTATGGATGCAAGGCTTGGGTTGTAGATAAGGCTGTGTGGATGTGTTGGAAATGAAATGTTTGAGAACAATATGTGGTTTGAGGTAGTTTGATTGGGTAGGTAATGAAAGGGTAAGAGAGATGTTTGGTAATGAAAAGTGCATGGTTGAAAGAGCTGAAGAGGACTTGCTGAAATGGTTAGGACATATGGAGAGAATGAGTGAGGAAAGATTGACAGAGAGATTATATGTGTCAGAAGTGAAGGGAACAAGAACTGGGAGACCAGATTGGAAATGGAAGGATGTAATGAAAAAGATTTTGAGTGACCTGTGTCTGAACATGCTGGTGGTTTAAAGGCATGCACAGGATAGAGTGAATTGGAATGATGTGGTATGTTGGGGTCAGCGTGCTCTCAACAGACTGAACCAGGGCATATGAAGCATCCTGGATAAACCATGGAAAGGTCTGTGGGTCTTGGTTGTGGATAGGGAGCTGTGGTTTCAGTGCATTCCATGTGACAGCTAGAGATTGGATGTGAGGGAGAAACAGCCTTTCTTCGTCTGTTCCTGGTGCCACCTTGCTAATGCGGGAATTGTTGATCAAGTAAGAAAAATTCAGCGAGGAAGCACCAGGAACAGACAAAGAAATGGCCTCATTGGCTCTCATCCACTCTCTAGGTGTCATGTATAATAAACCAAAGCCAGAGACCCCTCTCCACAGTCAGGCCCCTTAGATCTGTCTGTGGTTTCCCCAAGCCAGTTCACATGCCTTGGTTTAGCCCAGTGACAGCGAGTCATCCCCTGTAAACAACATAGTTCCTGTTTGTTCTTCTGCTTGCATGCCTTGCTCCCTCCTGCATGTTCAAGCCCCAATCCTTATGGAGAGGGTGTCAAAGAGGGTACTATGTATCAGAAATGGAGGAGACAAGGAGAAGGAGACCAAATTGGAGATGGAAGGATGGAGTGGAAGAGGTGTCAAGGGGTCAGAGTCTGAAAATGCAGGAGGATGTGGGGCTTGCATGGTATGGAGGGCTGTTTGAGTGATGGTGTATACAAGGAACAATGTGCAATCAATAGACTGAACCAGGGCATATGAAACTGTCAGGGAAAGTCAGCGATATGGTCTGAGGGGCCTTTTGAATAGAGATGCTTTGGTTTTGTTGCTTTATACATGAAATCTAGAGAGTAGATGTGAGTGAATGAGGCCATTTCTTCATCAGCTAGCATGTTGCTACCTTGCTAGCATGGGAAGTTGAAACTACTGTTTATGGGCTAATTATATAGAATATTATTTTGCACCAAGGCTAATACTCTCCATTTGAACACCAGTTCACCAAACTCTTATTTTTTCCATGAACAACATACATTTGAGTATCACGACCCTGCATTATCACAGGTCTGCTCAAGGTATAACCTGATGATGCTAGCAGGATCATCTGTATATGTAACCTAACCCCATACAGATAGAACTTTAGGTGTTAAAGATGAACCATGGCATGATTGATGTATGCAGAGTGAACCCATGTAAAGTGAGGGAAAAGATGTACCTATTTTTGTAGATGTTATTGTAATTAAAACTATCGACCTTTTGTACTTAGTTTGAAGGTGATATTTCATGCTGAATAGTACTCATCAATATCATATTCATAGCACCGGCCACTGCCATCCTCAGCCAAAGATTAGGTAAATTTTGGAATATCAGTCCTACTTACAGGGAAATTGCATAATTAGATGCTTGTTTGTGTATTTAGAGAATTTGCTATACATATTTATATTCATTCCTTATGTTTCTTTGAAGTAAGACTCCTGTGTTAAAAAAGTGATTATAGTGGGTTACTTAGTATAAATTGAAGTTTTCCTGTGATGGTATAGACTAAATGGTTCATATTTCAGGCTGTTGAGATACAGACGTTAAAGGTTTGGCTACAGCCGCCTCGGCCAGCAGGACAAGGTGGGGAAGTGACCACTCCCCAGGAAGAAGCCCTTGTTAAATGGCTTTCAGGTGGCTTCAACAGTCCTAAGGCTTGGAGTGGCAACACATATCTAGCATGGAGCATTTCACCTGCCCTGGCTGTGTTTTTACCTACTAGGTATGGTAGCGGGTTGATGCTTTGTTTTGTGTAGAGATAACTCTTAAATGACAAGTATGTCTGTAATGTGTAGAAAAAAGGTACAGAATTCATGAAATGGCCAAGAAAATTAGATTATGATAACAGTAATAATAATGATAATAATCCTCCCCTCCTGTTTTTCTTTTCCAAAAGAAGGAATAGAGAAGGGGGCCAAATGAGGATTTTCCCTCTAAGGCTCAGTCCTCTGTTCTTATCACTACCGCACTAATGTGGGAAAAGGTGATTATGTATGAAAAAATGATAATAATGATGATGTTAATGATAATGATGTAACTACATTTGTGTTGGCCTAGTGGTGTGCTGAGTAAGCAAGAGATGTTGCTGATACATCTGACACCTCAAGATAAGAGGAAAGGATATGGAGGTCTTGTTTTTTTGTTTTTCATAAACTTGATATTACATTATGTACTTTTGTATTTTACACAGTTACAGTGTTGGTGGTGAACAACATGAAAATATGTAGAGGTATTACAATATGTAAATGAGAGCTGGGTTGAGAGAATATTGCTAAACTTTAGGGAGAATAAAAAGATATTTTGGAAGGAGGTAAATAATGTGCGTAAGACAAGAGAACAAATGGGAACA
>JAUUDW010008757.1:0-10251 GCA_032361385.1 Panulirus guttatus | reverse complement strand
GGGGGGGCGGCGCCGGAAACAGCCGATCCGACGAACAGCTGATCGTCTCTCATCCTCACCACAGATGCTCCGACAAGCTAACCTATTGTGCCTTCACGTCACCTCACGCTACTTTCCCGGTCGAACACTTTTTTTCTTCGTCTCATCTTCCGTACTGTTTCGAACTGCTGGTATCCGTTCTAATTTGGCATCCTCCTGACTCCATTGTTTTAGGTTATATGGACGTGCTTGAAAATTATGCATACAGTTCATAATATCATGTCCTCTGCACCCAAATATCAGTCTCGGGCAACTTTTCCACTTCTGCTCGTTTCCTACACCTGGTTCTCTTCTGTTGATATCTTCCGCTCTAAGTCGCAAACAACATCTCTGGCCCAATAGTCAACCCTCCTATGCTAACCTACTCCGCATGCCTCTTGCCTCACTCACGCTGAGAACATACAGATGGATGGTCGCAGTTTCACCCTACTGTCAACCAACATCCATTTTTCTATCGAAATATTTAGGCCTGGAAGCTATTCTAAGATTCCTAACGATTTCATAAAGGCTTTAACCGCGTTACTGACGGCCGAATGAGAATGCGTAACCAGAAACATCCATTTAGGTGAAGGTGGTCTATGATTATGTCTGCCAGCAGAGCGCTACGGGGCGTCTAGCTCCCGGCCGTAGACACCCTCCATAATATCCCGTGACCAGACCAGGCTGCTGCTGCTGTTCCCACCTAATTATAAACTCCGGAAGCTAAACCAACATTCACAGGTCTGGAACACCACAATTTTTTCTGTAACTTTTCATTTGTTTAGTTTTCGACTTTACCGTTACATACTTTTTCTCCTTATCGTTTTTTTTGGCTCTAATTGCCCGGGACCCTTCCTTATTCAGATGTAAACGTCGCCATTATCTTCGTTTAAGCCTGTCTATCTAGCTAGGCCCCCACCACACATTTTCATTAACCTGAGCTCCATCCGTTCCCCCCAAGACAAGCCTAGCCTAGATCCTTCAGTCGCCGTAATTACTTAAAAAGTCATTTAAAGCTTCCCCAATCGTCAAGCTTGTGACTGTGACGCAATATATTTAACGAGCGATAATGACCAGGGGGGGTGGTGTGGGATGTGTCTGAGCGGTAACCGGTGGACGCCACCCAACCTCATATTTACCGGCTCGCCCGCCCTTCCGGCACCGTTTACAACCGCTCTGCCCCTAACGTCACAATATGAATACATATATCCCAACGCCACCATATATATGGCTAGCTGCTCGTATCCCATTTCGTCATATTTCTTAAACAAGGCTTCAATGTGCTGTCATTGGTGGTTTCTTTTTCCGTTTTTAGTTGAGGACTGGAACGAGATTTCAAAGTTTTGACGGCTGCCAGTTTTTAACCCGATGTGAGAGGATCATTTTTCATGCGTGTTTTTTGTTCTGTTGTCTTTCGCCTAATATTGTTTTATTATTGACGATTTATAACTGCTACTGTATGACTGATAAGATCCGATAGTTTCAGAATTCTTATTGACTGCATCATCTGTAACACTTGTGTCCATTTATCAAAGTTATTGTCTTAAACCCATTCACTTCAAAATGGAATTACCGTTTCCCATGTTGCTTTGAATAATTACGCTATTCAGTATCGAGGAGCATTCAGCGCCAACAATTACTATAAAAGCCAAAAAGAGAGCAGCCTTTCCACGTATAATTCTTCCTCAAATTCACACGCCATTATTACGTACTAATGGCTAGTTATTTAGTACCAGAATAGTTTCAGTGAGGGAGGAAGTGTGGTTGAGGAGACATCCACCTCCTTGGTCAGGGGAAGGAGGAGGTGTAATAGACTAAACAGCCGTGTTTCCTTTCAACCTTTTACCAAAATATGGCAACTACTGTAACTTTTCGAGCTGGTTAGTTGTAAAAGTATATCAGAGCAAATCATTTTATAAAATGCCAAAATTTGATACTGAACAGATTTTGTTAACCTAACAACTTAAAATCTTTGAGAATCACAATTTCTAACAGGGAAAAAGGACTTATTTTTCTTCTTCACAAACAATCCTTTTTTTTTTCTTATACTCGTAATTTGATTGTCAGTTCTATGTCATTTCCATACTAATCATTTCCAGTCTGGAGTTGGGGACACTAGGAGAGATGCAAGATAAAGAAAAAAAAAAAAGTTACGATGGGAAGGCGACTTGGAAGCTGAAATGACTTTTTTTTACGAGTTTTTCACATTCTTTCTCACTGTAACGAGATCTGTTACGGTGCTAACGAAGCGAGAAACACTACCATTTTCCTCAACCGTACATCAAATTCGTATGTGATTAGGGTAAGAAGGAAGGTTAGAGAAGAAGAAGAACGCGTGTCAAAATAACGTGTGGGTGAGAGAGAGATAGACAGCTGTGATGAGAGAGAGGCGGTGGAGGAAGACAGCTGTGTCGGGGCACGGGAGCCTCCCCTCTTACCCAGGAAGTCCCGCGTCGCCCCAGCAGATGTTGAACCAAATGAACTGAACGAATCTTACTTCCTCCATTGTTCTCCTCGGTCAATTTATATATTTACCTATTTATCTTTCTTTTTCTTAAAATCGTATTCTTCGTGTCGTCTGTATATTCTATACAGCCATTTTCTAGCATACTTCCGTTCATTGGTGTGCTTTTGTAAAGAACCGCCCAAGACTAAGCATGGTGCGAGCTCTTGTCGATGACAGAGCTTTCTCGGATGTGCCATTACTGGCACAGGTCGGGCATGTGTGCTCGGGGTGCCATTACTGGCACAGGACGACGGCCCATGTTTAACTAGCGTATTGGGCTCTAAGGTGGATGTGTGTTTTGGGTAAAATGTGTGATGAATTGCTTCATCTTATACAAATTCAGTTCACGTTATAAGAAGTTCACTTTTATGTTTTTAACAGAGTTTCTGAAATGTTTCCGAACTGTTAATTGTATTTTCAGCTGTATTTTAGGCACTAGGAGACAATTTGCAGCTCTTTTTGGATGGAAAGATTATCGAGTTATTATTTTTCAAACATCAAACTTCATCCAATACTTTCAAATGTAGTGTCGTTCACTTGGAAGAAAATAATTGCCAAGTAGAAAAACACTACCGAATATTTTTTACTATAGTAATGTATTTTGCATAATGTATATTCTATTTTGAAGCCGATGCTATTACTATAGTCAAGGCTACAGTTACCTCGGAGTCTTTGTATATAATGTATTGTGATCTATTTTGTTAACTAATGCAACATTAGATAATTCCGTTTTCCTTACGGACATTTTGACTTCAGTCATGCGTATGTGTAGGTGTATAGCCTATGTGTACTAAGTTTTATCATTTTCAGTACTTTGCTCTAGTCTGCCTTACTCTGAACTTCACATATCTTTCATGTTGAAATAATCGTTGTAACACTGTCTAATTACCTTGGATTTTTTTTTTTAATAGTACACTGCCTTTTTCATCTTTACTTTTCAATGTAATCTTGTGTGTCAAGTGTTGAGGACGTTGTGTGTAAAATATACACTTGCTTGAGGTACCTTTTCTAGTTATAACTGTGTGAATCTTTAGGATGTTACAGATCTTTTATTTTGTGTAAAACGCTTTTGTTCAATAAAATCTACAGTATTATAGGATTAATATCTAATTTTTATGGGCAAATTGTAGTTTTATTCATGGATAATTGCCCATTTCTTTTGTACATATACTTTAGTTACAATTTTTGTCTAGTTACATGTAATACTTGTGCGATGTTAAGGAATTCCGTCTTGTACAATGTTGATTTTTTTTTGTCGATGTTAATTTTGAAAATGAGAATAAAATTTTGTATATACTTAACAAGAATACAGGTATATTGGCCTCAGTGCTGTTATAACATCCATTAGAGCTATCAGTTTCATGCATCATACTTTTTTTTGTGTTTTTTAGGTACATTGTCTTACGTGATACTGTCTATTTGCATGGATACAAATGTATTTTTCATTGAAAGTTTTCACATGTAAAAATTTATACTTTGTTTTACGCTGTAACAAATGTAATTAATAAGGTAAATTTTTCATTGCAAAATAAATGAAAAACTTAAGAATTATGTTAGAAATGTTAATTAGATTTGGTTAATCTTAAATTGAATAATTCAGAAACGGTGTCTCACAATTTTAGTGTTAGACGTGAGATTTTTTTTGTCTGGCTTACTCATTCAAATGGAAATTATGGCAAAAGAGAAAATTTAAGTCAATGGGTTGTTATTCTTACATTTAAATGTAATTTTGCAATCAAGGCAAATGCCATTATTTTTCATATGTTCTTTATTAAGTTTATAAGTTTCAAATATGGAGTTAAGGTGGAAATATTAGGTTAACTTGCAAGTTTGAAAATAAACTTAATTTACGTTGGGCCACCGGCATCTAGTCACAGGTTTAGACTGTGTTAAGTGAAGATACGATAAAGCTTTCACACACTGTATTTATTGTTGTTTATAGAAATATATACGGGAGATGAATATACAGGCATACAGTCAGATGTGCGTTTCTTTTTACCCCTGCCAGAATATTATTATAATATATATATATATATATATATATATATTTTTTTTTCTTTTAGTTGGAAGCTCCAATTACGGATGCAACTCCACATCGAGGATGAGCCTTTACTGAAATGTGAACGTCAGTGAGAGGGAGAAATAAGAAAAAGGGGAAAATAATTTTTGATTTTCTGAGGAGATGGGAAACCTACTTTTCAAAATGGGCCAGGTCATAAATATTAGGGAAGACGCCTTCTCATTCAGTTCAATTCTTTTATTGACACAGGCTTACAGGAATACAAAGCTCGAAGACCTTGACAAAATGTCTGTTGTACTGAAGAGACGATAAGATGATCCCCAGACAGTGGGTCTCTATCGCACAGGAAGACTGTACACTGGTTTGCTATACATGACTATATGACTAGGGATTAGATGAAGATTTGCGAAATATTCCGATTACATGTCTGACAGGAATAGCAGAAATAGGTAATCCTACCTGATCAGTGACCCTCTAATATCCTACCTACCTAACCAGTAACGTGCAACTGACAGCACTGGGCGAGGAAACGTCCTCTAACTGGCAAACTGCAGAGTACAAGTATAGGCAATATTGCACGAGGAGACATCCTATAGCTAGGAAACGTTGAGAAACTATCATGCAGTGGAAAGTATAATTATGGTCGTATTGCAATTTTGGCACACTCTGCATCCAACCGATATTGATCACTGTACCATTCTTTTAATCAGTCGACTTCTCATTCATGGTGCAATTTACTAATTCGGCACACAGACAAGCTCCTTTACTGCTACCACTCACAGTTATCTATACACGTGGAAAAAGTTAATCTAAAGATTATCACATAAAAGGCTAACAGTATGCAAAACTAATCCTAGGCTTGTCCACCTAACAATCACCACTAATCTCAAACAGCACAGCGTACCTAGGAAAGCCATGTGGCTTGTGAAGCTGTTGGAGAAGTCCTTTAGTTAGTCTAACATCGGATAAGGGAAGACGATACGCCGCGGAGCCAAAACAAAAGAAGACCTGGTGTGGTAAACTCTGCACTGTAAACTAAACACACAGCAGTGAACCTCGGAGTATGCTCTCACTCGACTGGTCTACAGCAACCCTCCTTGTGAAACACGTCATCACCTCGGCAGCACTAAAAGCGCGGGAATAAAGAGCTCAAAAGCGAATTACTCATAATGGTAGTTAAGGATTGTTAGATCATACGGCGAAGCGTGGCGTCTTTGTACGAGGAAGTAGTCAACAAACGGATTTATTTTCATATGTCCCATGAAACAACATTTTGTGGATAAACTTACATCGTAACTGATAAAAATAGAGGCTTTATCTTATAGATATATTTCATTTTCCGCTCAATAACAAAAACAAGAAAGGAATTGGATTCCTCCCAGCATTGTTTTCATAGCAACTTTATGCACTATATAGGTATTCTCTCCCCACAATAAATGTAGAACTTCTAATCATAGTATTAATCAATACTTTACAGTTTTTTGAAAAAAATCTGGATGAGATGTAATATCCAAAATAAGAAATACCAAGATAGTAAACTGAATCAAATAAAATACAAATTTATAGCTCAAGAACTTGGACGATACAATTGCTAAAAGAAGCCAGAAAAACAAATATTTTACCACAGTATCACATATTACTGAACATGAGAATAATATACTGTAGTCACATCGTGTCTTATAATGCCAAAAAAAAAATCACATCACTGTTTCAGCTAAACTAAAATGACATATTGATATTTATGGCACCACGATAAAACCTATGCAAAGCTGGGAATATGTAAATGAAACAGCTTACTCAACAGTAATACATATGCTTGAACTTATAAACATAGATTTGTAAGCAAAAATTAACACAGTTTTCATGAACATTTCTTAAAACATTTTACAACTGGGAGTAAATCATATATGGATACAAATAAATCCATGACTCCTTATTCATTAAGCGTAATAAATAAATAAGTTAACACTTGAAATATTATTCCTTGGAGGATACCGGTACGATCCTTGGAGACGACGGTATCAGCAGTAGTTATGATGGATCAATGTTAAGCTAAGCTTTGTGGATCAGGTCAAAAAAGGCCAGGTAGGTCATCATCCCTAAGGGTCGCATCGTCTTGTCTAAGGGTCATCTCGTCCAAGAGGTTAAGCATGGCAAGCCTGTCCACTCAACTTGGTTACTTCCCGGCAAACTTAAGAGTGGACACAGTAGGTTGGAAAAGAGGTGACAGTTACCTATGACTCAATCGAGCGTCACTGCCAGACGCATGACTCACGCACAGAGCTTCCGGTCTGAGTATGGCTTCCTTGGCAGCCGTCGATAAACATTCCCGACGAACTTGTATTGGTTACATAACACTCCTAGCTTCTCTGATGTGACTGTATTATATCCGATAAAAATATGCTAAAGGTTTCTCTGTTCCAAAGCTCTTTCTAAAACAGATGAAATCATTATTTCCTCTCAGAAAGCTTCGGACTCTTCGAAACAGTTCTATTCGAGATCCGAACACCCTGCTTGGCCTTTTTTAGTCTTCATAATCTAAAAAAAAAAGACGAACGAGATGTTCCTGTCTCGCAGCTCGTGAACTAATAATAACCGGTCTTTGTGTCATGAGCCAGACAAAAACCCAGCAGTCATTCTCTACAAATCACAAACTTATGGAGATATATGTAAGTGATGGAACGTTGGGTTCAGTTCATCACGCAGGGCTCGAACCCAGCCGAAGAGGAAAACGAACCACAGTCAGAGTACCTGGAGTTCTTCTCAGAAACATCACCTTTTAATTGAGGACGACGACTGAAACGCACGAACACTAGAGCACGGCCAGAACATAAGAACACGACCTGTAGAACACAAGAGCTCGACTTAGGGGAATATTAGAACACGACCCGGAGAACACTAGAGCAAGACTTGGAAAATATGATGGTGGTTCTTTAATAACAGTGACTGTATCCTGCATCTTCACCTCCATTACGATGACAAGGATATCACTAGGAGTGAACAACGTCAGTAAGACCGTGTCTCTTGGACAGAAGGGCTTTCCTTGAGCTGAACTGAACCTTTGGACTAAAGGGTTTCGTTTGAGATGGAATGAACCCTTTGGGCATAAATACTTCACTTAAGAACAACCGAACCATTTGTGCCAGGCAAGACTACTTGTTAAGTGTCTCATCACGTGTTAAGTTTGCCTCTAAGATTTCACTAAGTGACGAAAACTTTTTATAGTTTTCAAAAGCTAAAAGACTATTTACAGTACTTCTGACAAATGAAATGATTTGCGTGGGAGGTTATGAAGGATTGTTCATAGCACTAATCAACAAACGGTTCACATATAAGGCCTTGCAACTGGAAACTGGGAAAAGGTCATCCATAAAAAAAACTGTGCTCTACCTACAACCTCAAAATACCTTCGCCACACCAGTGTTCCTATATTATGAGACCTCCCCCCCCTACCCCTTGGCGTCTCCAATGGAGGGCAAAAGATGCCTTCAAGCCTCTGGAAATCAACACATGCACATCTTACAACTCTTACACCATGAGACAATCACTGAATCTGAATGCACGCTATAATATACATTTACTTTCTTCATAGCTTACTCCTGGAGATAGTTGTATGGTTCTGTATATCACAAGAAATCACGACAAACAATTGGTATGTACAGAATTAATAAGTCTAATCTCTAAGTCATTCCACTTGTCCACCTTCTCCATATACTTCCGTGATTGCTGTAACCTCTTCCGCAACTTAGAGAACTTGTCACTATGTCCCTTCTGGTCTACATGTCTACATATGATTCTCTCTTCCTTACAGTATTACGTTGGATCTTTTACCGTCCCACTTGGACCGCCTCGTAGAATCCACTTCTCTTAATGGACAGAAGGCATAGCCACGGAAGCCTCTAAATTCCTTCCATCTTCGTCGTCGACAGACTGATACTTACTTGTCCGTCGTCAGACTTCGTCGTCGAGGTCCGTCGTGCCGTGCTTGAGTTTGAGGAAGGTGACTGTGGCATCGTGGAGGAAGATGTACTGCCTCTGCCGGAGGAGGATCAGATGATTATGGTGGCATCTTGCGTACTGAGGGAGGGGAGGAGGAAGGTGGGGAGAGAGAGAGACAGGACCTATGAGAACTGATGATTGGTATGGTTGGCGTGGGGGTGAATAGAAGCGGGTGTCTGGAGGAGGAATACTTTTGCCGTCTGTAAATTACGGGGAGAATTTAGCTGTCGTGTTACGCTGCAGTGAAACCAGAGCCTTCCGTTCACAGCAGAGCCTCCTCTCGCCCGACACCATCGTCACCGGTTTTGTGCACAAAGATTCTACATGCATTAACAAGAAACGTGTGTACACTGCTGAACCTGTGGTGTAAAGAGATTAGATAATAATGATAAAAGTATCTCTACCGATAAAGATGATGACACTAATGATAACGATGATGATGATGATGATGACCCCCTACTCTCGTAGCGATGCTGGTTGATGACGATGAAGGATGACTCCCCTCTTCCGTGACGACTCCCTTCTTCTAGTGATGCTGCTGGGGACGGGTATGACGACTTCCCCCTGTTCTAGTGAACAATAGCTCTAGAAGACGAGAAGAGGAGTTCAGGCCGACTGACATCATCATTACTGTCAGGAGGACACTGTAAACTGGGAGGGCGAGTGGCCGGACACCATGGTTTTTCTGAGATGCAGAGAGAGAAAAGACACGTGGACACACACACACACACGGGCAGTATGGATAGGCGGACAACTGGACTAAGGGCTACTCACCAGGGACGTGATAAACTGAGGTCGGCTGAGGAGGACGGTACGCACGGCCCTGTAAACGTCCACCTCACCTCCAAGCCTGACCTTCGACAGCACCAGATCCAAGGCTACGGCCACGCCACAGGCCGTGTACCCATCGCTGCAACACACCACCAAAAGAATTAGTCGTAGCTTCCCAACCCTGAGTCCCACTGACACCACTAAGGGTCAGTTTCTGGGTCCCCCACCAACGCGCACTTACACCTGCCTCCACTTACATCCATCGCATCACACGTGCGACACCGGAACTTACGTACGCAACCACTCACCAACCCACACCCCGTTTTCAGTGGACTTACTAGGTCTGTATCTTCCAGCAGCGTTGCTAGCACGGAAACTCATCACACACTTGCACCCACGTATAATGGAACTCTACACCTCGCACTTTAAACTACTCACACCACCCATCTGCGGCCCACTGTTCTACGTTATCGTTCCTTCACCGAAGCAAACCAACCACTTGCATTCACGTCCAAACCCACCGGCATCCATGTATAGCAGCCAGCTACACCCACGTACAGTACCCACTTACATACAGCAGCCATCTACACCCACGTGTAGCAACAGCCTAGACCCCACGTACAGCAACGACTGGCACTCAAGACAGTTGGGACACCCACCTGCACGTGAAGACCGCGAGACTAGGGGGGTTGCCCTGACGAAGCTGAAAATGGTACTCCAGAAGGAACAGGAGCGAGTTCACATCCCTCGGCAGCTCCTCCTCAGGGTTCCAGGTGAAGAGCTGGAGGACATGAAGCCTGAGGGGAATGGACGGCTCCTGTGAAGGAGGAGAAGGAGGATATGTGTGTGAGAGACTGTGTGAGAGAGAGAGAGAGAGAGAGAGAGGAGAGAGAGAGAGAGAGAGAGAGAGAGAGAGAGAGAGAGAGAGAGAGAGAGA
>JAUUDW010008746.1:0-10251 GCA_032361385.1 Panulirus guttatus | reverse complement strand
ACCACATACACTCTCACCATGCATGTGGCCCATGAGTATAGTCCAGAGTGAACCTCTTTATAAAAAGTGGCTGGAGTCCTGGATACAACATGGTTTTTCGTTTACGAGCCAGTGGTGAGAGAAAATGTGAATGGAGAACTATAACATATGATAGTGTTCCGTCTGGGAGAGGTGACCATGAACATTTCCCAGGTGGGGGAATGTGTGTGTGTGTGGGGGGGAGGGGACGAACCTGGGAATGGGGAAAAAATCATGTTTTATGTTTACGTGGCGACGCGTTCCTCATGCATCACATACACTAGGTCAACAATAATTGTCATACTTCCGTTTCAATACTTTTTTCCTTGATAAAAGAATCAGGATCCTAGTACTGTTTCCGTTTCAATACATTTTTCCTTGATAGAGGAATGGGGATCCTAGTGCTGTTAACAGGTACCCCTGTACAGTAATACCAGATGCATTTGGCAAGTGTCGCGAGTAGACAGAAATCATATCTTTGTAAATTGCTATGTATGGTTTCATTATGTGAGTGAAACCATAAATATTTAAATACTATTCGTACGCGAATGTAAAGGAAAGTAGACGCCATAGCCGACAGGGATTTCCATGTGCTTATTTTCGAGATATCCTAATTCACTAATTTGTCATTATATTTCTAATCAATTTATTATGTGGGGTTGGGAGTGAAATATCGATGCTAAAAAAAATTTTAATAACTTCGTCCCCGGAAAGTATCGCCCAATTCACATAGCGTCCGAAGTTGGTTAATTTATGTGTACCATCATTCGAGACGAGACAAATCATTAATAAGATCAGCAAATTATCAACAGTTCTAAGAGTGGTCTTCGATGATATCTTTTATGTCTTGCAAATTTTCTTGTCTTTTACACTACGAAACAGTCAAATGTATGATGAATGTAAAACAGTTGATGTCATATACTTGGATTTTCAAAAAAAAAAAAAATATTGATAAACCTCCGTATCACAGGTTCCTAAGAAAAGTCGCTCGGTTGGATGGTATTGTATTTCGGTAGATAGAAATTTCATATCCGCTAATGACGGCGATGAGGGGCTGTCCATGTATGATACCAAAGCGATCAGGCGGTAACAATTTGGAAAAATAAAGCTAGAACAAAATCTAAACGTCTTCCTTGATATGCCAGGCTCACAGGTGGGAAATGAATTTAAATATCGATAAGCGCAAAGATTTACACATCAGAAGCTAGAAATTGGTCATCGTACTTTTAAAAAATACCCAGAGGGAATGGAAGGAGTGCAAAAGCTAGCTGTTAAGATGATTCCCACTAGCTGAAAAATGATTCCCGAGCTGAAAAACAAATCATATTAGACCCGAGTAAAGATAACTATTCATTTTAGAAAAGAAAAGGTTATCAGGTGATTTGGTACTTGTATTCAAAACCATGACCTGTTATGGTAATGTCGATCTGTGGAGCTATTCAATGTCAGATGCATGTGATATCACTCGTAGCAATGGATACCAACTCGGGGGCATTAGTTATTAATTCGAATAATGCAAAGAACTTTATCTTCAACGGGATCTTTAACTTATGGAATGCTTTACCAATCATAGTAATTGAAAGCAGTACCTATGATAAGTTTAAGGAGAGAATTTTCAGATAACATAAATTGTGCCTTTTCAATTACTTATAAAGGTTTTGTATCTTTTCAGTTACTTATAAAAGTTACCAATATTTCACCTTCAGTCATCCATTTGCATTTCTAATCTTACCACGTTAATCTCTATTCGTGATCTCTTCCATTACCACAAACAGACTGGAAAAGATCCAGTGTTCTTTTGCAGTGTGTATTTCTTTCTACTCCTTTTAGTTGCCGGGAAACAATTCAATATTAAATAACTCTTCCAATCTGTTACGTATGTCCTTTTTCTATAACCCTCAAAAGAAATGTTTTTGTTTTGTAGTGTACCATATCAAGTACAGCTTTACGTTTTCTCTTATAGATTCGAAGAATGTTATAAATCTTCTGTTCTTTTATCATGTCATTGACATTGTTTTTGGAGTACGAATCGTTATTAAAGTATTGTAAAAATAAGAGTTATTACTTTTTTGTATAAAGAAGTGTTTGTTCTGTTAATGCAATGATTCTGGGAGCTGGAGAAAATTTGCCGAAACTCGGAACTGCTTCGGTCGCCGGTTGGGTATTCACATTTGCTCGTTACTTGCTAGGTAAGTGAAAGCGTATGCTGGTCTCTCTGCATAATCAGTTTATATTTGCCATTATTGTTGTCATCTGTCGTTGATTGATTGTCATATGGAAGGATAAGGATATAGGCATTATTTATAGAAGGAAAGAGAGCAGTATTTGTGAGTAGATGTAAATTTCAGATTTTATTAGATAAATGTTTCGGTGGCTAGGTCGCCACTGTGTCCATCTTGTGTTCACGTGATAATTTGTATTTTGTTATTACTTGTGTAGTATATTGTTTTGTTGATTGTTTCAGGTGTATTAGTGATCCTGACCTATTTATTTATTGAAATGTGATAAGTATAAAGTTGGGTTTGGAGTTTAAAGATGTCACACTCGTCTACATAGCTTAGTGTATCAACCGAAACAATCTCGGGACATTATCCTGGGGTAGTGTGTCAAGGGGTCGAGACCTACCGTAGTTGAAGGTGGTTGGGGTCGTAACAAATCCCATTTTGTTATATTACTGGCTATAATTCCATAATACAATATATATCATATTTAGGGTAATGATGTGTGGTGTCATATGACACGATAGGGCTATAACTGTGATACGTATGCTTCTTTCTGGTATGTTTCTGCAGTTTATGACTTTTTGGTTTATATGATTTTCTGGTATATAACATCATTTGTGTGTGCTGCTGTGATATATGAATGTCTCCTTGTTGGGCATTAACCCCACAGCAGTAGTAGTAACCCCATACCTAAAGCATTAACCTCAGGTCTTTAGGAGTAACTTAGACGTGCGAAGGAGTACCTCCACCCTTGAAGCATTACCCCCTTCCCTGTGGCAGTGAAAACACCTCCTGACAGTATCATATCCATCCCTCATTCATCCATGCCCAATTTTCTAAATCCCCAAAGCAGAAATTTCCCCTGCTTACTACCCCTGTACAACAGTAACACCTCCAGCTCAAAACATTGTCATTCTAGTAATTGGAATCCTCCACGGCAGATGACGTTGCTCCGTGGCCCACCTGCTGCTGGTAGCCGGCCAGTCAGAACTACGAGATGACAACACAGAACTTTGCTATCTGCTTCGGTCCTGTGCTCGTGTGGCAGAGCGAGAGCGAGGATCCTATGGAATTCCATTGGCGTATCAGTATTGTGGGGTTCCTCTTAGATCTCTCGCCTCCTAAATTCAGGTAGTGCTACGCTTCTGTTTTGTTTTCCATTCACTATAGGTTTATAACTGTAACATTATCACTCATATTGCCTGTGACATGTGTCGATTTGTGCATTATTCATACAGCCTATGAACTATACAGGACGTTTTCTCCTTATTGATTATAGAACTCTCATATCCACAAGACTGTAAACCAAAAATAATCGGAAAATTATGCTGAAAAGAATTAAGCAAATCACTAAAATTATCAGCATATTCCTATGCACAGTCTTTTTGCATATTCATAACGGCATATAATTGTGAACGCATCCTTTATGACAGAATGAAAGGTACTTAAATATTTGTACGTTGATATGCACATTGATTGTACAATGCAGTTATAAATGGCTTTGTAGTTATTTCTGTACGAGTCTGTGATTACTTATGGCCGAATATGACGTAATGATATCACCAGTATGGTAGAATTAGCTGACTAGACAGTTGTTTAACGTTACGGAGTTGATTCATTATTCACATATTCTATGCATATGTCATCCTGGCTCAGCTTAGGCTTATCACTGTTTCAGCGTAACACTTCAATCATTTTTTAGTTGATTGCAATACCGCAAAATTTGGGTATTAGACCTTCATTTTTTGCTAGTAGTTTAAATCGACAGAACTAGATTGTACTATAACCTACAGTACCATAAACTCGTTAAGTAGTCTACGGCAGGTTCTATAGATACGCATTACCACACATGTATCATGAGTAAATTATGAATTTAGTAATTCTGTTCATTTACATAATGATTCAGTGACGAAATGGAAGCTTACCAGATTCTGGTTTTACCATCTCTGGGTGTGTGGTCCAGTTAACGTTATGGTCCGGATCAGTTTGGACAGTTGAGCTGCAGTTGCCTGACATCGCCAAACAAGTATACCTTTAAGTTGCTCCATTATTTCAGTAGCTTTTATTTTCTCTGTTCTGTCATGCTTTTTCGTTCTTCTAGGTTGGCGGCTGCTTCAGATTCAGGCACCATGAAAGCAATAGTTATATTTTTTTGTTGTTTGGAATTTGAAAAGTCGATTTCAAAATCTACTCTTTGTCTTTCCTTTGTTTGGCTGTGGCTTCAGTTTAATCAGCAAAATTTTTGTTAATATACTTTGTTGTCACACTTTTACTGTGAGAATATGAATATAAACACATTTTTTTGAAGAGTAAGAAAATACTTGATTGCCAGTCATCATTACCACATGAAGGTGTAAAAGAGTAGTTAGACAAATTATGTAGGGGCACATGAGATGGAATTTAGAATTTTAAAATCAGAGTATAATTTTCAGTGCCATTGAAACCCTTTAGAGTGAACAAGGCTGAAGTACGGCACAGAAGGTTGCTCAGTGGTGGTCCAGATTTTGAATGTTGTTTGATTAATGAATTCTGTGATAGCTTCTTACCTGGAAGTGACCTTGATTATTTTATCTAGGATAAGAGAAAGGTGGTGATGACGACGAACTGGAGCCTTGACATTAAAATATAGGATCAGGATTGACGACCCAGCTCGTCCTATAACACACAAGTAGTCTTCGTTTTTAACAAGTTAACCTGAATTGTATGCAATTTCATTTTTAAGGAAAAACTAAACGAATACCACATGCTAGTAATCGATGATTTTAGAATAATTAAGACTGGTTGTCTGTCAAAGATTCCCAGCTGTCAGTATAAGATTCTGGTTTATTTTTTTATGAGATTTCTGTTTTTATTTTTTTCATGCATCGACTAGTCAACCACTCGTCTGTAAATGTCCCAAACATGAACGTCATCAGCAGCGATGTTGCATAACTTGAGAAAGTACTTACAAGTTGTTTATTGAGTGTAGATTATTCACCGAGTGTAAACATTTTAGTTTGGAGTGTTTGATATGTTAACAAGAATCAGTTCTTCAGTGCAGTAGTTTCATACTTTCCTTTAGAGGAATATAGCAATTCTTGCAGAGCTTATTGCATGTGACAAACTTATGTCTTAATGACAAGTCTTTTTATAATATACACCTTGTATTGTTGTAATATACGTAATTATTGAGCTAGAAACTTACACAACCATACACATTATATTTGTATGCAATCTAAAATGTCTCGGTGGTATGTACATGCCATCTCTAGAACAAAATAAACCCTGATCCAGTGATATGTAGGACCTCTTAATAACGGACCATAACAGAATGAGACTCTTGACATTACGGATAATCCTACAGGTATCCTAGAAGACACCCACGGAGGGGAGGGACTTCTCGAGCCAATCTTCACCATTTTGGTGAGTGCCCTCTCAGTTCCGCTTCCCGACGACCACCAGGGCAACGCCAAGCTCGTGTTCTCCACCCCAAACTGCCTTCCCAAGGTCAACAGGGTAAGTAAAAGGGAAACTAGTGATTCAGTGGTTGCTCTGTGTTACGTCTTGAACGTTCCAAAGTCAGTAGGTTAAGTAGAAGGGGAAGAAATCCACGTTAGGGGCACTGGATTATTCTTTTAACGTACACATGTCCATATGTTTTATGTTCCTCGCCTCAGAGGCGACTCGATGTGTGCGTCAATGTCGCAGTGATTGTTATGGTAACCTGACTTGGGGAAAAAGCGTGATGTGCGTCAGTGTCGCAGTGATAGTTTTGGTATCTTAACTCGGGGAAGAAGGGTGAGGGAAGACACGAGACTCGAGCAACATGTAACACAGGCATATTTTTGAAGGACAGTTAATTGTAAATTCATTGAAATACAGGTAATTATGATGTGATTAATGCTCAAGATGGACATCAGTTAACATGATAGTGAAAAGCACTGTGTAACAGTGATAAGCTTCCACTATGATTACTGCAAGTCTGTATGAACAGGCGCCACAATATAACTTGGTATATATAGGTGAATAGGAACCCTTAATAGACATTACACAATCAACATCCACACCCTCTCATTCCCAACACCTTCCCTCTAATCTCGTTTATATTTACTCATTATGCAATAGCAGATGATTAAGTAAATAGATAAATAATAGATAACGGTTTATTGGATTTAGGCAGCCATTCAGCTGAAAATTATACAGTTGAGGTATTGCAGATATTACATAATCAGAAGGTCATGTTACTAACTAGTTATGAAATCATACAGAGAGCTTAAGATTAGGGGTAGCTTGATATTTCCACACTTTGAATAAGCATGTGGGTGAAGTATATTTAGATGGCCAGGGTGGCAGATGAACAGGGATGTTTGCAAAGTAAAATGATATGTTTTATACATTATGAACTTGTTTGAATGTTAAGTGATGAATAGTTACAGTAATACAATAGCTTACATACCACGTAGCCTAACTAACAGAAAACAGCTCTCTCACTTGCATAGTTTTGCACATGTTCATGGATTGTTTACGAAGTTCACAATGGTAGGTAAAAGACTATTCTTGTATCTGCTCGTACGTGCGAGCTGTGATTGGAAGAAGTCGATTGTGGTGACTAACAGCGATCCGTGGCTAAGGGGTAGAGGAAGCATCTAAGACTAGGTGGTGGGGGAGTCTGCATTTCATTGCTGAACTGTCGTGTGAGCTGCCGTTGTTGGTCGGAGATGGTGGACAGGTTCAGCGAGGTGAGGGCCTCTTGGTAAGCGGTGTAAGGAGAAAAAAACAGGGTGTGGGAGGGCGCTGGATGAATTTGCATGCTCTTTCCTGAACGCCTGTCTAGTTGGTCCCTCTGTGTTGCTAGTAGTGAGCAGGACCAGGCTGAGGAGGTGTAGATGACCTTAGATAGATTGAAGATGGTATAGACATTGCTGAGCTCAGTAGGTGGGACACCTGGTGATTTCAGTCGCCGGAGAATGTACAGACGGTATGAGGAAGATTTACTGGTAGTGCTGACATGACTTCCACTTCAAACCGGCGTCTTTTGTAACGCCAAGAAGTTGAAGTCTCCGACTACCCGGAGGATTTCAGGGCCTAGTGTGATGTCAGTTGACTGTGTTGTCTTCGCCCAGGTTGATGTATATCGTCAAAGTCTTGAGGTTGATGGTGACGTCATTGCCTACAGTCCACTCCTGAAAGTTGTCGTTTATCTGCAGAAGGGCACTGGAGCCTGGAGGAGAGTAGTTGTTAATAATGTCAAAGGCTGATTCGTCTACGTACTTCCAGCGGTGGTTCGTGCCTCTCAGGGCGTCGCTGATAAGGATAAGGAAGCAGAGCAGCCCCATATTGGTACCCTGTGGTACACCGCATGTTAGGGTAGTGATACCGATGTGGATCCCCTAAAGAGGACGGTTTGGTGTCGTCCAGTCAGGAAGTCCGCCAGCCATGAGATGACACACCCCCGTAGTCCTAGGTCGATGTTACGGTTCACCAAGTCGAAAGCTTTAATGAAATCTACGAAGATGAGTACCAGCGGGTTCTTGCCCCTCTCAGAACTGCGGTGAACGAAGTCAAGGAGGTTGACAAGGCAGTGTGGTGGAGAAAGACTTCATGTTTCGAAACATGCTGAGGGTTTATGGAATCAGCAATGCCAGCACAGGCCCAGTCAGACAAAACTTACACAAATTAGACTGGGCGTTGGCGTGATTGTAACAGGTTGTAAGCTATTAAGAGACTGGGTTGGTGGATTCAGGCACTGGAGTGACATATACCATTATAGTTTTTTGTAGAGTCCGTGTTCAGGGAGAGTGGGCAGGAGGAGAGACTTTGTGCGATTGGAAGTGAGAGGAAGAGGAGGGGAGAGAGCGAGAGAGAGAGAGAAAATAAGCGAAATCGTCTATCTGAGAAAATTGATACATTACGAAATCGTCTATTTATCGTTACGCAAACCATGTATTAACACTTTCGATCCAAATGACTGTAAAGGTTTACGTAAATCATATGGTAAAAGTGATCGACGCTTAATGGCATAACCATATGTATATACTTATTACTTTCCATAGCATTATAGTAATGTTTGAGGTGTTTAGATGGTTCCTTGCATGATCTTTGCTCATAGCATATTTCTGCTCGGTGTGACGAACACCGACTTTTAACAATGATATGAACTGAACTCGGACCAAGTTACACAGCGAGGCCGGATTATTGGACGGGGGAGAAGCATGCCCCTCTGTATCTGATATAACCATGGCACTGGGATTGTCGAAACCCACAGCTCAAAGACGCTGGTTAGAGACTTGGAAACAGTCTGGGAAATCTGTTAGACCGTCCTGTGTGTGGGCCGCCTAGAAAGACCACAGTGGAAGAAGGTGGTTGAATAAGACATCGCCTGCCAAAGAATCCTTTCATCATTGCAGTCGACATACAGGACAGACAACGTACATGTGGGTGTGTCGGTGGATACCATAAGTAGCCTGTTGCATGAAGCAACACATCCTCACCGTATTCCTGCCGTAAAAGCGTCGACCCGAGGATCGACATCGTCAGGAGTTCATTCGATATCATGTGACTGTTGATCTTCGACGACGATAAAAAGATGCTTGGGTCTGCCACCCACGGCCATAACGGGTGTTGGCGACGGGACAACAGAGGACAGGCCCACCAATATGTTTATGAAGTGGCAAGGGAGGAATGGGCACGTGACGGCGAATGCGTGGGGATAGACAGATGCACCTGACCGGACTGAGGTGACTGAGTTCTTCGGGAAGTTTAGCGCAGGTGATCCTGCCTTCCATAAGTGCATGTGCCTTGCCCTATTTTGAGGAAATAACCTCTGTGCGAGCGAGTTGTATTTTTGTGTTATGGAACATCATAATACTCGTAAGGTAATTTACAATGTTACGCGCTATTGTTTAAATATCCAGTTTCCACATTTACATGATAATGGTCATAGAATTGGTGTCTTAACTCTTTTTAAATACCATGAAGACATTTTTTAGGATGTTATTCTGGGTGATTGCAGATTTTTTCATTTGCATAATGGCCCAAAATTCCATTTAGCTGAGATATATAAAAGGGTTTGAAATCTTTCTCGAATAGTAGGTTACTAACGATGCGTATGGTTGCAAAATAATTCGTTTTGATTTTGAAATCCAAGACTATTAGAAAGTAGTTCGAGGAGCATCGAAATGTAGAGCGACTAAATTGATCCAGGACAGGGTGTAGCCTCAGCCCGTAGACAACGTGAGGGAACGTTTGGAGAACGTGTGATGGAACGTGGTGATTTCCTGTGAGCCTGGCCGGGAGGGGATCGCCAGCAAACGATTGGATCACATTATGCTTGAGTTGTAGGTGCTACGAAGGAAGGCACACGTACTTAACCACGTAGCATCTATTCCATAAAATGATTTCGAGACGTAATAATCATTAGTGAAGGATTGGATCAAATGCTACCTATGAAGGGGTTACGAGTATATGTGACGTATGTGTTAATCCATGGGAAACTGCGAACATCATTTTTATACACAGTGAATATGAGTATATATTTATATACAGTAAATATGAGTGTTTGCTTGTAATGAATTTCATTAGTGTGTGTGTAAATAGTCAGCCTGTTAACTAAAAGTTTCAGTCACATGATATTTGTTGTACTAGAGCATTTATGTTTGTTTATACATTCCTTGTTATGCCTTGGTTTTATCCCTTTTGCTAATAATTAAAAAAGATCACAGTAGCGGCCACACATGCTGACTCAACTTTGAGACGAGATACGTTAAATATATACGGGCAATTATACCTTTGGATGGGTGAAGAAGAAAAAGTACCAGTATTTTATGATGCGATATGACATGCCTTCAACATTTCTGGCGTGAGGCACTACCTACACATTTTTAATTTCGTTGGAGAGTCTCTGGCATGATATATCATTGATGTATACTACTGCAGCACATCATAACATTAATGTTCTCTGTTCATACTTTAAAAAAAAAATGAACTTTTCGAAGAAAAATTTTGTATCGTAACGGGAAATTTGTAGTTATAT
>JAUUDW010008735.1:0-10251 GCA_032361385.1 Panulirus guttatus | reverse complement strand
GTCAAGCTCAGAGCGACATGGATGCCCAGCCAGCTAGCGCAGGGTGACCTACTTCCTTCAGTCAAGCTCAGAGCGACATGGATGCCCAGCCAGCTAGCGCAGGGTGACCTACTTCCTTCAGTCAAGCTCAGAGCGACATGGATGCCCAGCCAGCTAGCGCAGGGTGACCTACTTCCTTCAGTCAAGCTCAGAGCGACGCAGGTATCCAGCCAGCTAGCATTAAGTGGCTTAGCTCCTCCTGCAGCCGAGCTCAGAGCAGCGAAGGGTCTTAGTTCAGCCAGTCAATTCGCGCAGGTGACTGGTGTCCTTAAACTAAACTCAGAGCAACTTGGGGGTTGTCCAGCTGGCTAGATAGTACAGGAAGGCCAACTCTCTACAGCTACAGCTAATATAAGTGTATCATGCCCGATAGATTAGTCAACCTTCTAACACCCACAATGAGAACACTGTGGGGATGTCCAGCCTGGCAGCCAGCCCACCCAAAGTAGGGCGGTGTAGTTACAGCCATGCTCAGAGCAAAGCAGAACCATCCAGTGCAGGGCTGCTTACCTCATGCATCCAGGTTCAGAGCCTGGATCCAGGCTGTCAGTATCCAGCCAGCAGCCCTGAGTAGGCTACCTTCTGTGATCCAAAGTAAAAACTTCTTTTCTCTGGCTTCTGTATGATGAATCCATTCAGGATATTGACTAGGATCTCACCGAATATGACGACTGTATAACATTATTCTCCTGTTGTAAAGCTAAGAGCAAACGCGTCTGCCTGGCTTTCCAATAGGAATATTCCATTCATATTTTATTTAGATAATTTCCTGATTAGTTGAAATATATTCAAACAACGTCAGATTTAACAATAAAAAATAAGATGAGTTCAGCGTATCTATTCCTTAAGCACCTCGACAGACATTAGAAATATAAGTCGTAAACTGCCTTATTCAGTGCTAACAGATCACAGATTATTCCTATTGCCCTTTCACTAACAATCACTTCCTAAACGGTCTCAAAAATAATTTCTAATTTTTACCTTTTACCTTTGGTGTCTGTGCAGGGGGTCTGGGAAATAATCCTACTGAAATTTTCTTACAAAACTTAGCTTTATTTTCCAGAAAATTTGGAGTCGATACCAGTAATAGCCACATTTTTCAGTATGCGAATAAGATTAGCTTTAACTCAGAGCAAGATACCGCTGTCACTGATAAACAGAGTGCGTCCTGGAATTGCATATTTGACAAAGAAATCTCTGTCTGTACTATCTAAACCAAGATTCAGAGATACCATCCACGTCATAACTTTTTTAATACAATTTTTTCCAACTTTGAAAAAAGAAAATTATATGCTACGTGTACTTACGTAAAATATGTTGTCAAATGACAACTATTGCGAGAACTACTTCCGACGGGACAACCTACTCCAGACAAGCTATACCAAAACGCACATATAGACTCATTGAGAAGCCTGTCAGAAAGCGAAGTACCCAAATGATTCTGGTGTGGCCCATTCCTCATAAACATATAAGGCCACATGTGAAAATGCTATGACAAGTATACAAATTGAATTCCCTCCTGCAACAACGTATGATAATCGATTACTGAGACTGAGTGCCTGAGAGAAAAAGGCGCTTCCGTTGTCGACCATGGCTAGTACTCCTAAAATTGTATTATTGTTAGGTTTGTTTCTAGTACAACGAATAATCTGGCGACATTTATCCATGATCTCCTCTGATTGGTGCCTACCTGACTAATAACAAGAGTATTGCTGTCTCCACCATCACAGACGACCTCTACCATGTGAGCTACTATCTCGTGTACCCAGGCATATGGGAGGCTACATCATCTACAATGATCAGGGTTCCTGGCGCAGACCTACCTCCAGCTAGCTACAACGTAATGTTTCCTTCGACGTCACAGCTTACACGGTATAGTTAGATGTATGAGGCCATCGTTTGTCACCCTTTTGGCTCAGATAATTGTCTTTCTGCCTTACCCACATGCTGGGCTGCTGGATTTCAGTCCACAAACATACAATCAATCCATCTCAAACATACCGGCATAACACTTGACAACCCATAACACATGACTCGTTCTTCGTAACTCTAAATTTTGCCCTTTGGGCAATATCTCGTAAGTACTGAGCAAGCACATTTCTTTCGCTATCAAGAAATAAACAAAGCTTATTATCATGGTTATAAGCGATGTTTTATTACAAATTTAGTCTACTAGTTAAGTATAATATGAAAATATTGTCGCGCATATTCACAGACAGATCTAGCCCTTAAAAGGAATTCTCAACAAACACAATTTTAAGGTGAATGGTGGCCCGAATGACAGGGGCCCGCGTGATACGATTGGCTCGGCTTGATTTCTCCAAGACGCCGCAACTCCTGTGACTTCAGGCAGCCTGGAGTGAATATAACAACCGCTATGGTTGTTGTGCGCCTCCTGGGCTTTTCTCTTACAGATGGAACTGTGTAAGACATATTGAGCAATAGATATTTAACCAACACAGCTTAAACTATTTGTTCGAGAAACTCATAACCCGGTATTTCCCCCGTGTTTAGGTGGATCTTTGTGGTTCGATGTAAGTCAGTCCTATTACCAAGAAAGAAGTTAAATCCTGTTCGTCTAATCTCAGAGAGCTAAGCTTCCTTCTCATTTTGCACGATCTTCTCAGATTATTCAACGGTGCACACATCCAAATAGCTATGTTACCCCTCAAATAAACCGTTTTCATAAAGGATTTGTTATCTTGACAGAAACGAGTAACTGGGGTAACTTATCTTGATACAATCATTCCGGCCTGTTTGCATATACTGGGTTATATTTCAATAATATTCAGTAATATCAGTAATGTCACATATTTCAAGGACATCATAATGGTTAAATCAATTTGACCTGCCTGTATAACACGGATGATATGGTTCACTATCTTTCATTTCATTGTATATGATCTAATTCACCTAACATTATTACCCTGTTACATGACATAATATCTAACTTGTGGCATGATAACTAACATGACGCGATAGCTAGAGATTAGTATCTCTGGTACTACCTATCCTCATGCTTCCTGCTGCATGACATGTCATCTGGTGTTTTACATGACTCTCATGGCACAAGATAACGCACTGTGTAACTTGAATCATCAGGCGTATAACATCTTTCTTTTTCACATGAAACTCGATTATATTATTATTATGTTCGTTTGTGGATACTACCACTGAGTCTATTGTTGTGCTGTTCACTGACGTATGAAAAGACTGACTTGAGCCTTCCTGATGAAGACTCACTCTATGTCTCGATCCCCCAGACCTATCCAGGGCAATGACGTGAGAGGGGAGGTGATGCGAGGTTGTGAGAAGTGAGGTGATGTGAGGTGGTGTTCAGAGGTGAGGCCATGAAGAGGTCGTGGTGAGAGGTAAGATGAGATGAGATGATAGGCAAGAAGAAGTCATATGAGGGTGATATAGTGAGAAATTGTGGTGACGATTGGCGGATGTGGGTGTGGAAAAAGTAATGGGAAAGTGAAGATAAGGTGTGATGGTGAGGCAAACTGAAGGTGTGGTGATGAGGGATCGAGGTGAAAGATGAGATGGTGAAGAATAGAGTTGGAAATGGTGAGAAGTGGCACCTAGGCAGGGACAGCAATTCCCATTATGCCAATTACGCCATGGCGTAGCTCTGTGATGGCATGGTTACTCACTTGATGGACAAACCTTCTTCAGAAAATTTCCAAAAACGTTATAAATCATTTCCTCAGGCTGCTTCTACTCACCCTTAAGGCAGTGATAGGGGTACATGAGTAACTTAAGAGATTAGAAATAAAATGGGAATGACGTTCGTAAATGTGCATAAGTGTTGCCGAGTGTGTGGCAAGCTGGGTGATGCGTCATTGCTATAGATGGGAAAGAGTGACGTTATATGTGTAAGTGAATGGGAAAGATGTCATATGTATGGATAAGTAATAATAACGTTTAATCCATGGATAAACGGCAGTAGCGTGATAGGGCTAAATAAGTGGAAGTGACATCATAATTGTGGATAAATGACAGTGACAACATAAGTGGATGAGAGGGACTATCGTCATAGCTGGCATATTAGAGTGACGCTGCAACTGTGCATGGATAGAATGTGGATGTGAATGGATGCAACAAGAATGGACAGCTGGGTTTGACAGCATACGTGCTATTAAACAAGAATGGTAACACAGGTGTGGATAAAGGTAAGTTACAGTAATGATGATGACAAATAAAGACGTTGTAAGGTGATTTGATGGGAGTAACGCTACAACAATGATCAAATACGCCTGACGTTATGGATGTGGATACATGGGAATGCTGTCACTGTGGTGTCGACAAACAGCTCACGCCTCTTACTGGCGTGGCTTTAAAAACAACATGTTTTTCAAGTGATTGGGAAAGAAAGCATGTGTTACATTACGTGAATTTAGACTAGATGACCATGTATGACACTAAACAAATCTGTGTGACATCAGATGGGTCTAGAAAATGATTACCTAAGGGACTGGATAATCAAAATGACATAGCATGGGTTCTGGTAAATCAAATGTGACATCACTTGTGTTTGGAGAACTAGAGTGACACCATATGAATCTAGATAGCTATTCTGACGCCACAGAATCTGAGGCGATAAAGGACAATACCACATTAGTCTGGACAAGCAAGTGTGATACTATTTGGTTCTCATGATCAAATGTTATGCCACATGTGACACCACATGACTCTAGATAATCAAATATGACACCACACCGGTTCAGAAGATTAAATGCGACACCACATGGGTTTATATGATGAAGTGTAACACCACGTCCGTCGGGATGATCATGTGTGACACCACACAGGTCAGGATGGTTAAGTATGACACCATGTAGGTCTGGATGATCACATGGGACGCCGCAAGGGCCTGAATGACTGAGCATAACATCACGTGGTTCTGGACGATTAAGTGTGACACACCATGAGTAACGTAACGCAACGTGACAGGATAACACATGTGTCGAGATAACCAAGGGTCTCTACACGATGCTGGGAGAAACACATGAAGAGCGAGAGTGTCCCCTGGGGCTAAAATTCTCCTCTTACGAGCTAGACGGTTGCATCTTCCTATTGCCACCCCATCACACCCGACACTCCCGAACAGGTCTTGAGTCCCAGACTGCCCTCACCAGCCCGACCTTCCTTGGCGGGTCTTGAGTTCTGATCCGTCCCCATTTGCACGACCCTCCCTCGCAGGTCAACAATTCTGGACGGTTCCCACCAGTACGACCCTCTCTCGTAGGCCTTGGGTCCTGAACTACACCCATAACCACGACCCTCTCGCGCAGGTCTTGAGTTCTAGACTGTTCCCATCAGCACGACCCTTACTTCCAGGTCATGGGTCCTAGACCTTCCTTATCAACACGACCCTAGCACGCAGGCCCTGTACCCTGTGCTTGCCCACATCACCACGACCCATCAGCATCGCCGGAACTCGCATATCCTGAGTTCTGCAATGCTCCGATGAGCACGGCTCACCCTGGCAGGTCCTTGGTTCTACACTGTCACACTAGAATAAAGAAGCATCAGATGAGGGCAACACGGAAAAGACCGAGTCATAAATGTTGGTGTCGAATATTCGTAATGGCAAAAGAAATCCCATCCCATCGGAAAATGTTTCTTATAATGCTAAAGAATTTTATGAAGCATTCTTCTTCTATCAATACATTGCTTTTCTCGGATCTCTTCTAATCTAAACAGTAGCAACCATAAGGGGGAAAAGAGAGCAGAGAGAAAGGAATAGTGTGCGGTGATTATGCACATCACTTCCTGTTAAAAGCATTAGTTGCCCTCAGCCCGAGACCTTTCAACTGAAATGAACCATCAAAAATGTCCTGGAAGCTGATTGATTCCAGTGATACGCGGGAAGAATACTGACCTCTGGACCTGGGATGACCTCACCACTACTCTGCCGCAGGAAAGGAAGTCAAATGTGGGAGGAAGTGCCGCCAGACTTGGGAACCAGGACAGTTGGTGACCGTTGGTGAGGCTCGTATAAACCTCGTACCAAGACCACTCTGACGGCAGTGCTCACGGACACTTGATACTATGCACGTGTAAAAGATCACCAGGAGGAAAAAGAAAATGCGATCCGAAAAATGACGGAAGAGACAGGAAGAACGAGTAACGTGTTATAGGATGATGCAAGGATTAACGTGGTTAGGAGCCTTGTGTAACTGTGGCGCAAGGAATTATCATATAAAGTGGATTTACACATTTGAACGGTGGGCGGGTCCTGAGTAAACGGCCGGGAGTCAAGAAAGTTGTCCCACACACATATTTACGACTGAGATTTGCATTTATTTCCATTTGCGCTGATTTCTTCTTTTTTCATTTTTTTTTGGGGGGCTGTACCCATTATCATGGTGACTTATGTTCAATTAAACGTTCGCGTTATTGTTTGACTGCAGAACTCTTGTTTCCTCTGTTGTGTTTTCTTCCGATTAAGTATAATGATATTCGTGTTTCTGTTCCTGTTTTATAGTTATAGATTCACTTACATACATATGTACATATTCATGCATTCATACATAAATACATACACGCTCATACTTGCACACACACACACACACATATATAAGCACAAACATACATATACACACAAACAGCCACAAATGAGCACACTTACACACAAACACACAAATAAGTAAACACATATATTTGTCCGTCATGGAAGAGAAATGATTCATGGGTGACCTGATCACAAGCTTTAAGTTTTTAGACCAGTTTGATGAAGTCATCACTGGACAGTTCTTCGAGAGATGCAAAGACAGAACAACTCGAGGTCAGGGCATCATATTAAGCAAGAAACTTGTTGAAAAATATGTACAAAAGGAGTTTCTATTACAAAGCAAGAGAAGCAGATGAATGGAATAATATCCAATGACACTGTGAATGCTAACAACGTAGAGAACTAAATGATACGGCATAACTGCGTACATACTCTTAGTCTTCCTGGAGTATATGAATAAGGCACCAAAGACACACTTCCACTCACATGAATCAAGGATTTTATGTTTACACCATGTATTTGTACACACTTCAGTCCTCTCTTCCATTTGGCTCGAGGCTCACAGAAGTGTGTAATGTATCCGCCTATCAGTAAAGCTAATGACACGTTCATTATGAACGATCACTGAAAATAATAACATGATTTACCGATCTGCGTAAACAAAATATGTATATAATTACCGACCGTTGAACATTAATACTGCCTAAAAATTCAACTATCGACCTAAGGAAGTCATCTTATGAACTCGCAGATAAATGTGAGATGATGCTGTTCATCATGAAATAGACCTGTATGTACTGATGACTAGTGATATGTAAAATGCTCTTGCCTAGAGTCATTCTTAGTACCATTTAAAAGTTATGCTCTCGAGACCACACTTGGGGAATGCTGCTCAGGCATGATCTCCATATTTCAGGAAAGAGATAGACACTGTAGAGAAAGTACAGAGAAGAGCTACTACTATAGTTCTAAAATCAAGAGACTTGTCACACGAAGAAAGATTGAATCGTCTCACATTAACAACGATGGAGGGAGAGGAGAAAGAGGGGGTAAATTTATAGAAACTTAAAATATTATGTAATAATTGGAAAACATCGATAGTTCAAAAGTTCTCTCAAGAGGATAGGAACAGGTTAAAAGGTAATGATCCCAAGATCATTAGAAAGTACTTCTTCCCAAAGAGAGTGGTGGACCCCTGGAACAGATTACCAAATGATATTACCAACTCGAGAACGTTAAACAAATTCATGGTAACTAGAATAAACTAAGTACTCGGTGAGAGTAAATTATCTTAAAATGGGACCAGTTTAGAGACAAGCAAGCAAAGCACCAATAGGTTTAAATCTCCCAGCCGCCTGCTCTCCACAGCCCCCAGCTTGGCCGTCTGCAGATGTGCCAATGGACTGTTATCCGTCAGCACTACAGACTCTCCTCCTGCCAAATAATTTTTGAACTGCTCTATCACTGCCCACTTCAAGGCCACCAATTCCAACTTCCTGGAGCTGTCGTTGCTCATATTCCATTCTGACCTCCTTAACCCTCTGCTTGCAAAAGCCACTGGATACAACTTCCCATCATGTTCCTGCGACAGAACTGTTCCCATCTGTGTCCACCGCAAACTGTCTAGCATAGTCTGCATTCTTCAATACGGGTGCATGAGTCAACTTTTCCTTTAACTGTGCAAAAGCTTTGGTCTCTGTCTCACCCCAGTCCTTGGTAACATCTGCTTTTGAATCTCCACTCATTAGAGCATGCAATGTTGCAGCCACCTTAGCAAACCCCTTAATAAATCTCCTGTAGAAGGAGGAAAATGCCACAAATGCTGTAACCTCCTTCACTGTGCCTGGGGTGGGCTATTCCTGGACTGCCTGATTTTTTTTCTAGATCTGTGTTGATTCCTTTCTGTGATATAACAAACCCCAGATATTAAACTTGTGGCATCAGAATATGACATAGGGCTTCAGCTTTAACCTAAGCTTCCTCAAGAGCTCAAACACCATTTCTAGCATATCCAAGTGCTCCCCCACACTCTTCGAGAACACTAACAAATCATCACGGTACACTAACGGGGTGACAAAAATGTGATCACTAAAGACATATTCCATGAATCGCTGAAAGGTGGCTGGGCAATTATTGGTCAGTCCCATGGAACAGCAAACATTCTGATAGTGCCTAAAAGGTGTCACAAAAGCAGTCTTAGCACGATCCTCGGCCCGCACCCTAATCTGGTGGTACCCGGCAGCCAAATCAGAGGAGGAGAATTACCGTGCCCCAGCCAGGACATCCAACGTGTCTTGGATCCAGGGCAATGGAAAGGCATCCTTCACAGTAATCTTATTCAACTTCCTGTAACCGACGCACAGCCTCAGTGAGTGAGCCATCCTTTTTCCTCACCAGCACAACTGGAGCTGCATATAGACTCGCACTCACCTCAATCACTCCTTCTTCCTGTAGCCCTTTGATATGAGCCTTCACCTACGTCTTACATTTGGGAGGAATATGTTGGTAAGGCAGCTGAATGGGTACATAACTCGTTAAGTGTATCTCGTGCTCCATCCCAGTAGCACACCCCAACTCCTGTTCATCCTCTGCAAACACACTCTTATACCTGTACAGCAGTTTATCTAGTTCTTCCCTCTTCCCTGAATCCAGATGATTCTTGGCCGCATGCACTCCCACCCGTTGCCGGTACTGCCGAGCCTCCTCAGCTGACACTGTCTGTGCAGTGGTGTGACCACTCACTGTCCTCCCGGTGACTTTTCGGCCATATGACACCTTGGCTACCTTCCACTGGGACCGAAGTTGTACATCTGTCTTGCCCACATTGGCCATGTCCACCTAGCATTCCTCTCGCTACCCTCGCATAATTAGGAAAGACACAAATTCCCCCTGGCATTCAATATCCATCTGTCTCTTGTAATGGTTCCAACATGACTCACTGTCCACCTCTTGTAAACTCTGCACAAACGCTTGCAGCACCCTCCTTGTGCCTGCTGGAATCACCAAATCTTGCCTTTGCTGCACAGTAGCTCACCCTATTGGTCGTTGCATGGCCTTCAACCTGGCTTCTGCTGCACGAACACATCTACCCCACTTCTCATGCAACTCTGGCTGCCAGCTTCCCACAGAGCCTCGCCAGCCTTGTGCCAACTCTGCCAGCACATTCAAACCAAAACTACTGTCGACTGAGTTCCTTGAACCACACCCCTTGTCGTGGCTGCTTGCTTCACAAACAAGTCACAATCCCTAATCACCTTTCCTTCCACTTCCAAGTCCACCAGCACATATCCCAAGCAAGGAATTTCCATTCCATTTACAATATGTAATCTGAAGATCCAGCCCCCGTATTACCACTTGTTTGGGTATAAGATGCCGGGTATACCACTCCTCCATCACCAAGCTAACCTCTGCTCTTGAATCAGCCATTGCTTCCACTTGAACCCAATTTACAGCCACCACAATCTTGGTTTCTTTTCCAAACAACTTAACCTTATTTTTCCTCTCATCATCTACTCCCTCAGCACCCATCATCACACTCCTCACGCTCCGAATCGACGTTGGGCCTGGTGCAGACCTTGAGGACTGACCCTTCTTCCTCAAGGCTGCCCGTTTCCCGTTTTCTGCATCCACTCCTCAAAACTGGCACACTGAAACCCTAAATGACCTTGCTGACCACACAGAGAACACGGGGC
>JAUUDW010008724.1:0-10251 GCA_032361385.1 Panulirus guttatus | reverse complement strand
TACAAACTCTCTCTCTCTCTCTCTCTCTCTCTCTCTCTCTCTCTCTCTCTCTCTCTCTCTCTCTCTCTCTCTCTCATGATCGTCTGCGTCCGGTAGAGTCACGTCGTGTTAACCAGGCACACATTACGTCGCTTTTTCCCCCTCTTCAGGTGATGCATTACTCCAGGGGGTCCGTGACGCACCGTGGCCAGGACCACCAGACCGTGGTAAGTGACGAGTGGCGGCCTCCTGGGGTCACCAGGTATCACCTGTCGCTTGCGCCCACCTGCTGCCACCTATGTAGGTTTCGTCATCGGTACACCTAAGTTGAACATACCTGTATCCATTTGAGAAACCGTATAATCAGCTGATGATTAGCTGGGTGATCTATAATGTACGATGGCCTGCGGGAACTGAGAGACCTGTGTATACTGTACACCTGAATAGTTATCATTGGTGAACCAGATGATCGAGACTACAGAACTGAAGAGATATAGAGACTGTTAATCCTTCCAGTCTGTTGTTTAAGCTTATCTTAGTCTCAGGTGTTTGATGGGCTTTAGCTGCCTGGTGGTGGGAGGGCCGCGTCCGGAGGGACATTATGACTGAACATGACACGACCGCACCGCCACGCCCTCCGGGGGTCTCACTCACGGACCTCCCGTGTTAAACAGGTCACACACCTGACCCTTATCACTCTCACCCCGACCAGTTAACTGGTCTTCAATGACTTCGACCTTATTGACCGTGTTTAGAACAGGATCATTCGCCTCCAAGTGCCGGCACATATATTTGGTATTTCATATACTCGATAGTTTTGGAGGCGTATTGTTTTTGCAAACTGTGGAAACTCAGTGATTAATCTTATTACTACACTGACATTGCAGTAACATGAGGCTGTATAAGGACCAGAGGCAGTGAGACCGAAGTTACTCCAGGAACTTGTGATCAGATAGGATATTTATGGATGTTTACTTAACATGGTCATTATCCTGGAGAACATTAGTCGAGTGTCTGTACTGTGAGACATTCTTTCCATTCTGGGTCATTTTCTTAAGCTAGGAAATTTCCCTCTGTGGTGTATGTGTGTGTGTGTGTGTGTGTGTGTTGTTACCTAGCTGTGGAACATGAACTTCCGAGATCATGGGGACCAGACCAGACCAGGTCGTGGTGACCTGTTGACTTCCCAAGTCTTCGGGGATCTGATAGCCCTCCTAAATTGTGGAGATCCGATGGTTCCTCCAGATCGTGGGGACATGACCACCCCGGGTCATGGGGATCTGATGATACTCTCAGGTTGTGGTGACCTGACATTCCATAGTCTTGGGACATGACCATCCATAGTCATGAGGAATTGATAACCCTCTCAGATCATGGGAACCTGACCATCCTAGACTGCGAACCCCTGATGACCTTCCCATATAGCAAAGACCTGAACTTCCCAGATCAGAAGAGCCTGACCTTTCCAGGTTGTGGGAAGCTGCTGACTCTTCCAGGTTGTGTAGACGTTATGAGTTTCCCAGGCCGTTGGGACTTAATGACTATCCGAAGTCGTTAGAATCTGGCGACGTCTCCCGACCTCGGGGACCTGACCTTCCTAGGTCGTGAGGACCTGGCAACCGTAGATCTTGGGAACTTGAATTCTACAGGTCATGGGGACCTGATGGCCTTCCCCATTCATAGCGACCTAATGGTCTTCCCCGGTCTTGGGGACCTGATGGTCTTCCAAGGGCATGGAGACCTGTCCTTGCCCAGGTAGTGGGGAGAACCCAACCTACACAGGTCGTGGGAAACAATATCGCTCTGTGGAAGTATTTCCCTTCCCTAACAATCTTTCTTTTGTGACCTGATTTCCCAACAGCATCGACAGAAACAGAGGGAGAACAATAACTGCACCAAAGACGTGAGGTCCCCTTCGGAGACCTCTACACCTCCTCTTGTCAGGTTCATTAAGCAAACTCTCCAATAAAGCTTACATTGTCTCTCTATTTCCAGACCGGTTGTGGTTGAAACTACGATTGATTCAACCCTGTTGATAGTCGCTCTTACAGGATATCTGTTAATAAAGGCTGACAGGCAGAGTCTTCTGCATCATCACATGGCAACAAACATTTTCCGCTGAAACTTTTTGGTTCTTGCACAGAAATTCTTTTCACAGAATTTGGAAACGCATTACATGGCAGACTGTAGAGCGACAAATATGTCTCGAATCGTGGTGGCGGCAGTCGGTCCACAGTCAATCCACCTTTTCACCCAATATGCGTGTGCGTAAGTGTGTGTGTTTACTGTTTTTGGGTTACAAGGAGAGTTTGACACTTGTGTTGCCCCGTCTCTTAACCTTGCATATATGCATCATGTCTTGACTCTTGCGTATATATGCGCGCGCGCGCGCACACACACACACACAAGCCTAAGTCAGGTACCATTTACCGACTATCCCCGAGGGGAGGATGAACACTTGAGTAGGGCGTGGGCCGACCGCAGCGCCCAGGATTCGAGCCCATGCGGATGGGCCCTTGCTAACTCATAGTCAGAAATGCTAACTATTACACCATGGACGTCCCGTGTGTGTGTGTCTGATTACTATCTGTCATTATCATTTGTGTGTTACGGGGAGAGAGTTTTACACAAGTGTTGCCCCGTCTCTTAACCTTGTATATGTGTACCACATATACCACATATGCCACATGCATAATGTGTGTTTGTTTCAAAATCGTGAAACTTATTTGCTGCTGGATATTAATTACGTTGAGATTTTTTTTGTAATTCTGTCACATCCTCATTTCATGAACAATGAATCGTACCAACTTTGGAGTCTGTCTAGCTCCCGTTGTAAGTGCATGCTGTCCTGCTTGCTTTTCATTTCCCTCACGACCTTTGCATCTTCTGCAGACATATTCAGGTAGGAGTTCATACCTTCTGGTGAGTCATTCACATGGGTCCAGAAGAGTGATGGTCCCACAAGAGCATCCAAGGAAAATCCACTTTTGACCTTCACCCATTTTGAGAAGGCTCTTCTGATATGTGACCTTTGTTCTCTCCCGCTGAGATAGTTTTCTGTCCATTGGAGAAGGCTTCTCCAATTCCGGTGATCTATCTCTTTAATCATGCTCCCATGATGCCTTAGCTTTTGGGTAATCAGATACAAGCGGCCCGCCTAGCTTTCTCTCTTGTCTGCGACAGAGCTCATTCTCTCGCAAATATCTGTAAAGGCTTGTTACACATGTCCTCCTTTCCCTTAGAAGTATTTCCTCTCATCCGTAGAAAGTCATCCATTTGCTTTCTGATTATCTTTTCAAGAATTTTACAGATCACGGTTGGGAGACGCCTTTTCCGGTCTCCTTTCTGATAGATGGGTATGACATTTGCCCACGTCTTCTTCCTCAGCACTTTACGTTTCTCCAGCGGTATATTGAACAATATCTCAAGAGATCTGTCAGTGGTATCTGCTCTCATAGCGAAATTTCATCATGACCATGAGCCTTATATGGGTCGATACCCTTTTGTATTCAGTGAGTGTCTTGTCCAAATATCTCAATGTTTTCCAAAACCTCCTCCCCATTCCATCTCACTATCGCTGAGGCTGTAGTGTTTCCACTGTGAAAGCACTTCCAAACTTGTTATTCATTTCCTCACATATCCTTACGTCATCATCTACAACTCTTTCCTTTGAACCCCTTTGCCTGATTATCTCCCCTTTAAATGATAACTTATTCCTGGTGAATTTATGGAAAAGTTTTGGATTCGCTGTTGCCTCGTCCACAACATTTTCTTTTCAAACTTTTTTTTTTCCTCCTTTCTTATCCTTACTTTCTTATCCTCTTAAGAATGCTGGCTGGCGAAGGCCTTTCCTTTATCTTCGAGGGCCTCTCCTATATCTCCGTCACTGAGCAGCTCGAAACTTCCATTCTTTTTGACATCATTAGTTGAACCATTCATCCCTCTTTCTTACGTGACCTTCCTTCAGTACTTGAGCCTAGAAGTATCCATGGTCCTACTCCTTCATTATGAATTCCACAGAACCTTTAACCACAACACACTGGTTCATGGCTACTGAACCCCATAACCCAATCTATGTTACCACAGAAATTGTTAAGTTCTGCGTCGTTTCCACAATCATATCTCGTCTTCAAGTCCTGTCTCACTTCTGCTCTTTTAACATCCTCTCTTACCACATAATCAGATTGAAACATTACGTGATCAGATTACCTAACTGGCGTATCATACATGATATTCTCAATATCCAAGCTGATACATGTTCACTGACATGCTGGTATAGGACATTTTTCCTGTCCACACTCATGGAACTCGTGTCTCCATGATTCCTGATCACCATTAGACTTCAAAATCCCCCAGTCTGTCTCTGTATAATCAACAGCCTCCATTATCACTACTTCACTTCCTCCGAGAAGTGTGTGTTTAGCTCCTTCATTATCTGTCATTGTACATTTGTTCTGGGTCGCTACAGTCGTTTGGATTCAACACTACTTTGCACTTCTTTCCCCATAGATAGCCTTCTTAGGTATTGTCTGAATGGGCCGTCGGCTGCTGCTTTATCTTCTCTTTCCTTTTCCTTATTATCATGTACCTCTGTGGACAGAACATGTGAGATCTCATTCTTTTAGTAAGTACTGTGTGTGTGTGTTTGTGTGTGTGTATGTATGTGTGTGTGTGTGTGTGTGTGTGTGTGTGTGTGAGAGAGAGAGAGAGAGAGAGACAGAGAGACTACTACGGGGAGAAAGTTTTTCGCTCGCGTTGCCTCGTCTCTTAACTTTGTATATATATATATACCATGTTTTTACTACTATACATATATGTACACACACACATGCATCCTAGCTTGAGAAAGGTGCCATTTCATCGACCAGCCCCGAGGGAAGGATGAACACTTGGGTTGGGTGTGGGCCGACTACCACGCCCAGGATTCGAACTCTGGGCTGGCCCGTTCTGTCTTATGGTCAATAACGCTAACTATTACATCAAAGAGGCCCTTGTTTGTGTATATGTGTGCATTAGATAAGCAAAGTTAACTTAATACAGCACCATATACAGTGATTCTAAGGATATACACAATCACAATCATCCTGTGAAGGGGAAACTTCGTTATGCCTCGTCAGTGGTCATCAAGAGACTGCAGACCGCAAAGCCTGGCGGGTTCGACGAACTCCTCTCCTCGGCGAAAGGTCAGGCAAGGCCATCAGCCTCTCGTGACCGTATTCTTTTTTTTCTTTTTTTTTTTAGTGGCCGATAACATGCCTCAGTCAAGGCCATCTCGGGCGAAAATGAAATATAGCATGAGTGAAAGGATGCCAAGAGATTAACCAGAACACCTCTTAATTAACTAATTTTGATTAAAAGGGATTAATCAGAGCACCTCTTAATTAGGTAATCTTGATTAAAAGTGATCAGTCTAAATTAACTTAAATATAAGTTCATCAGGGTTCCTTAGGTGTTTGTTAACATTATTCTTAACTAAAGGTTGAAAATTTATAGGGAGAGGGAAAGACGAGGGAAAGGGGGAGAATTCCACAGCTCAGCTGACCCAGGGAAGATGGGCGGGCAATCATAACGGCCAATCCTCGCGTGACACGAGCCGCAGTTTTTGCTTCCCCTTCCTTCCTCCGGGTCGAACTCCGGGTGCCTTTTAAAACTTCGCCTTATACTTGCATCAGCTTAACAGGCCACCACGGCCAGGACTAAACACGCGCGTTCTTACCCAGTCATACAGGTGACTAAGGCGGGGATGGGAAATCTAATTCGTAGTCGTCCATGTGGTTCTCTGTAATGGATCTTGAGATAGGCAAGTGGAGGCAGTGGGATCCTTTGCCGTGGCAAAGACTTTTCCTTCTTGTGAAATTAGGACAATTAGGACACAACAGGATGCCACAATCTCCTGTGTGAATTTGTGGTGACCATTCGAGGAAAATGTGTGACAATCACTAAAAGCGATTAATCATACACTACCCATAGCATACATACATGTGGGTGTAGCCCATAACCTTGCATGTATGTATGCCATGAATGGTGTATGACTGGGGACTCACAATACACACACCATGAGTCGCTATAGGACCATACCACTTGGATCAAGGTTCACTTTACCTGAAGTATACACAAAGATATTACCTGACGTATATATAAGGACACAGAGGGTTATATGGTGTAAATCCCTCTAGGAAACACAAGTACAGACAACAGATGTGTTGGTTGAAGTTATAACATCAACACAGGAGATGGATGAGGTCATAATATCAACAGGTGTGATAGTTGAGGTTAGAACATCAATAGGTGTGATGACTGAGGTCATAACATCAATATATGTAATGGTTGAGTCTTAACATCAACAGGTGTGTTGGTTGAGTTCATGATAGCTGCAGGTGTGATGGTTGAAGTCATAACATCAACAAGTGTAATGGTTGAGGTCATAACAATAAACAGGTGTGATACTTGACATCATAACATCAACAGATATGATAGTTGAGATCACAACATCAGCAGGTGTGATGGATGAGGCCATAACATTAGCATGCGCCTCACATCCTGGACTGAATTTCCTTGGGTGATCATCCAGTGTCCTGTTTTGCTCAACGTGTTGGTTTATTCCAAACAAACACTGAGGGGAGAATGGGTTTGTTGTAGTGTGAGTTTGGCTGTAGTGAACTCGGAAGATGGGAAGGTGTATTGAATACCTGGGATTGGACAAGGCAGTGGATGGAACCATGAAAGACGAAGTGATGGGCGGGGAGCTGACGTTCTGGGCGCGTTGTGGAATGTGTCTGTTAAGGCAGAGAAGTGTCACCTGGATCTTAGCAGAAAGACTACGGAAGAGGGTGAATGTGTTGGGAATGAGAAATCTAAGGACAACATGTGGTGCAAGGAGGGGTTTCTTGTTCGTCCACCTCCATGTGCGGCCGGGTTCAGTATTATGCATCACAGCAGCGAGGAGATACGTATGACGATCCACAAACACTCTGCTGCCTGGGTTCTAGTATGACCTGCTGGCCTGAGCTTGTGGTGTGATCTGCTCTCAGTTCCATACTACGCATGTGTGGTGCGAGATGCCCCAAAGCATCTTTGGAAACATTATGACACGTTTGACATTTGACGTGTCCTATTTCTAAGTACATCTTACTGTCATTCTGTCTTATCTTCAGTACGCTAGCGCTCGCATGCTGGAAAATAGATGAATGAAAGAATGTCATTTCATGTCATGTCATGATGTCATGTCATGTCATTTCATTTCACCCCTTTCCTTGAATAATGGAACTAAAATTTTGTCTGAATCAAACTGTGACATGAGGTGACGAATGAGATATCAACATTTACAGTTGTGAAGGGTGGAGTTAAAACGTCAGCAGGTCTTATAGTTGAGGTCATAACATCAGCAGGTGTGACGGTGAGGTCATTGAGGTCACATCATCAACAGGGATGACCTCAGGGATGATGGTGAGGTCATAAAATCAAGTGTCGTTGGTGAGGTCACAACGTCAGCAGGTATGTTGGGAAGGTCATAACATCAGCAGGTGTAATGGCTGGGTCATAAGACCAGGTGTCGTTGGCGAGACCACGACTTCCTCAGGTATCATGGGTGAGGTCATAACATCAACAGACATGATGGTTAAGGTCGCAACACCAGCAGGCGTGGTGGATGAGGTCACAACATCAGCATGTGTAATAGCTGTTGTCATAATCCTAACAGGTGTGGTGGTTGATGTCATAATATCAACAGACGTCATGGGTGAAGTCAGACGTGATGGGTGACGTCACAACATTAGCAGGTGTGGTAGGGAAGGTGACAACATCAGCCAGTGTGATGGGTTCGGTCATAACATCAGCATGCGTAATATGTGAGACCATAACATCGGCATGTCTGGCGGTGGTGGGGAGGCCGGTGCCCACCACACATCAGGTACCCCACAAACAACAAGTGTTCGCGATCACATTCATGGCAATTCCACCAAGTATTTGTCAGCAGTGAGAGGAGGGTCGTATAACGTCACCTGACCGGCGAACAGATGTGACTGCTTGGTGAGATATCAAATGTCCCTCATGCCTTTCGTTCCTGTGGGGTATAGGTGAGTGGAGGAGGAACTCATTGCTGGAGGATCACTGGGATATGCCGAAGAACCTGGCGACAGCATCTCTCCTTGGTTCACACTGACGAACCCACTGGCGGGGGAACACAAGGTTCTCGGTGCATTCCATAGGGCGCCGCCTCCCATGCCTTCTTGCGTTCCAATTCGCCTCATAAACTCACCAGTCAATCGATTGGTCGTTAGAGCGGTCAAAGGCACGCAGCTGTTATGTCAGCTTCGATTGTGGAAGGAGACTGGGCATGACTGGTATCTGTTGGAAACCCTCAGCTGGCACGATGGTCGACCGAAGCCCTCAGCTGGCACGAAGTATGTTGGAAACCCTCACTTACCACGGGTCATTTTCGACTCCCGGAGCTTCCACTGGTGTTACTGTTGGAGGCACAAGAATACAGACGGAAACGGGGTTGGAATACCTGGCAAGAACAGGCTTAGGTCAGTCACCGCAGACGCAGACACAGACACATGCCACCTGCATTGGTTTGTCTAACGATGGTAAGAAAATAACATATCGTCTCGTAACCTGACGAGTAAAAGTCGCCAGTAATTCCACTTGCGTCAGTGTGAAAGGTCTTCCATCACCACGGGTGCCAGAAAGATCCTCTGCCCGCACACGTCATCGGCTGGTGGCGGTGGTGGAGGGACGGGGACTTGACCTGTGGGAGACTGCTCACCGTGGGAAATATCCGGTGTCGCATTGTTCGGCTTTCGATCGCTGTCTTGAAAGGTCTTGTGGTGCGTGTCGTCCGGTGCCGAAATGCTATTCAGTCTTTGTATGTTTTGTTGCGTGTCTTTAGAATCCGAATTATAATGCTGTCGAATCATATGGTGTAGAACTGCTGTCAAATGTCACATATATGACTGTCGAGTGGTCTGCGCCCCGTTCTCTCTCTCTCTCTCTCTCTCGCTATGTGTCTGTCTTTCACTCTCTCTCTAATACACGCACAACTTGGCATAACCAGAGATTGGTAAAGGAGTGAGGCAGAAGGCACAAAAGATACACACCAGGAGCGAGGAGATAAAGCGTCTAACCTTCGTCTGCTGAAGAGCCTATGAAGATAGTACCTATAGCTTGCCTGACTGTCCCATACCTTGTAAGGTTATAGGTCACATTAGGGGAAAAAAAGCTACACCTTTTTAAGAAATAGATGCCATCTTGCTGAAGACCTGGAACATCTTGTAAGAAAAATATGGCACACTTGGATGACTAGCGCATGGCTCAGAGTATGACAAGACGTGGCCTAATGAGATAACGCGTTCTTGAATATCCAGTTGCAGTTTGTTGTGACACGACGCATGTTTCACAAAGATAAAAGTCTACTGCAGCTCAAAATAGATTAATCTAAACTGTATTTCACCACAGGATCAGGTTTTGGGACCGGTATACAATGGATGTTGCTACAGAGACATGGGTGTGGCTACACAGAGGTGGGTTTGGCTACAGGGTGGAGCGTGTAACTGCAGGATGGGGATGTGGCTATATGGTGGAGAGTGTGGCTACAGAGAAACAAGGAGTGGCTGTGGGAAGGTGGATGTGGCTCCCGGATGTGTAGCGACAGGGAGGCGGGTTTGGCTGCAGGGACGTAGATGTGGCTATGAGGAGGAGAGTGTACCTACAGATAACTGGGTGTGGCCAACGATAGGACGTAACACCTGTGTTTACAGACCTTGAGTGTAGATACAGGAACTTATGGAGGCCATGGTAGAGCATCCTGTCCTAGTAGAACACATGAGGAACTACAAGCCAAAGAACACGAGGTATCTATTCTGGTGACGGAGTCCCGGAGGGGGAAAAAGCAGTCACACAATCCCGACATTTCTGAAAGTTATGAAATCTAATTCATTACGTAGTCTTAAAAGCCAAGCCTTTCACCAGTCGGCTCCACGTGCTTACTGCCTCAGTTGGAGTTAAATGAGGCAACAAGATGACTGCTGGCTGATCTGATGCATACTAGGTCGTGAAGTATAGCTTATAGTCATCTAAAGGTCTTGTTTTGAGTGATCGCATACACACCGTTGCTCCCTGGGAGATCAATCACGTTAAATCACGTGGATCCCTCGGGAAGAGGAGAAATATCGTGTAAGAGAGAACATCATACACCTCACGATCTTACCTTGTCTTGGAGTACTAAACGATTTTACTTGTGGTTTGTCTGCTTTCGTATTGGGTGGTCCTATA
>JAUUDW010008723.1:0-17653 GCA_032361385.1 Panulirus guttatus | reverse complement strand
AGAGAGAGAGAGAGAGAGAGAGAGAGAGAGAGAGAGAGAGAGAGAGAGAGAGAGAGAGAGAGAGAGAGTAGCGCCAGGAACAGATGAATAACGAGATTCATTTATTTACATCGTCCCCTGTATACCACATCGCCCCATTTCACTCTATCCCATGCACGCCTAACACACTCATCACGGTAATTCCTCGGCAACCCGCAACACATTTCACTTCATCATGCCATCTCGTCCCCAGTCTCTGCCTCCTTTTTCCCTCTGCTGATCTCTCAAACATGTTCTCACTGCCACATCTTACCCTGTCATTTCTTTATCGACCCTCCTCACACCACATGTTGTCCTCAAGCTTTCTATCTCCAACACAGCCACCTTCTTCGGTAATTTCCAATCAAGGGAACACGCCTCGCACCCATACAACGTACCCATCTTCGCCCTCACAGACAGTGACATTCTCTTTCCAAGCACTCAATAAACGCATCCAGCATCTTTGCCCCCTCACGTAACTTACGGTTTATTTCAGCTCCCTTAGCTCCACCCGTTACCATGTCCGCTTCCAGGTATCTAGAACATCCTGCTTCCTCCAGATTTACTTCATTCATACTTGATTAACGTGGGTGAGCGGGATTAATGGTAAACGGGCATCACTGGGTTAATGTCCTAATTGCCAGGTGTGCTAAAGAGAGTCTTTTGGATGTCAATGTATTGAAAGGGGCAGCTGATTGGAAGTTTGATCACTCTTTGGTGGAGACGAGGGTGAGAGTTTGTATAGGTTTTACAAAAAAGGAAACTACTTGGGCAGGAGGAGGGTGTTAGAAATGAGTGAGCTTGGTAGATGTGATGGAACCGAAGATGATGAATTGAAACTGAAAGTTCTTGACACTCCCATCTATTTACAATGGACAGATAGACTAACGTGAGAGCATTGGATTGGATCCGGCGCTTGTCATTCCTCAGTGGGTACTGCTGGCCTACATGACATGCATGCATGGCGGGAAAGCAGCAACACTGCCACGGTACAATGTAACTTTGAAATCCAGCCAGTAGTCTTACAATGAGCAGCACCAGTACTTGATATCTACACACCTCCCTCCCCCTTTACGCTCGTAGCTTAGTCTCGAGCGGAAGACTGACTTTTTCAAGCGAGTCAGGGTGAACAACGAGGGGCATTGGGAGGGTTGAGTGATGGCTCTCTTTCCTGGCCGGAACAAGGGGTCACACGGACTTGGGAGAGGGGTCATCACTTGTATTAAACACTGGGCGTAGATGTCTTCAGTTTCTAAACCAAATGCAACCAATAGGAAAGCGCACTCATACTGTCTTGACCTGCCTTGGCCCATCACAATGCCAACCCTGTCCCATCGTAGCAGAGTGGCATCCTGTATTCTGACTCGCTGGCCAATGGTGAGCTTGGTTAGAGGGCGGGCATGAGAGTTGTAGCAGCTCTTGGCCTGGTCGGTGTGGACGGCAGTATGACGGTCGTAGTCCTCAGTCTTAGTTTGCCACTCGTCCATGAATGACAGGGGGTGGGCCGGAACACAGGTGCAGAGAGGGCAGCCATACAGAATCTGCACAGGGGAGCATCCAGCAGGGGTCAGGTTGTTCCGAAGCTCCAGCAGTCCTCTATCAAAGTCTTTACAGCCAATGTTTCCTGACGGAGCGGTCTTGAGGATAAGATGTTTGACTGCTTTTACTGCTGCTTCCGCGTGTCTGTTAGACTGAGGGTAATGTGGAAAAGTAATGAGGTGGTGAACGCCCCAGTGGTCGGTGAAGCGCTTGAAGTTTTGGCTAGAGAATGGGGGACCTCCATCGATCCGTAAGTGGAGCGGGACACCAACCTCACGGAAGTAGACACAGAACATTCTTGTGACTCTGGCTGCGGTCGTGTCACGTCCACAGGAAACAACTATAAGCCAGCCTGAAAGTCGATCAGCAATAACAAGGAATGACTTCCCTGCGACTTGAAAGAAGTCAGCTTTTGAAGGGCCGGGATGGGTTGTCGTCGCACCTGTAGGGTTCCTGTTGCTGGCTGGGGAGAAGCTGTTGTCAGGCATTGCAGGCTTCTACTGTACTCTTTATATTAGCATTGATGCCTGGCCAAAATACTGTCTGCCTTGCACGATGTCGAGTAGCTTCGATCCCTTGGTGGCTGTCATGGAGACGAGCCAAGATGCATCTATGTAGGGCTGCAGGGATAACAATACAGGGCCCGTACAACACTAATTCTCAATCCGCGTAAAGGCTGTCCCGCAGTTTCCAATACGGAAGGGCGGAGGCATGGAGGTCGTAGTGGTTGGTGGGAAACCCGTTGGAGACGTAGTGGATGAGGTGACTGTATTGTTGATCCTGAGATGCAGCGGTGCGGATCTCCTGTAGGGTCCTATCTTCTTTGAGGATGGGTCCTGTTGCCTGGTCATCAGTGGAAGTGGCAGTGCTGGCGACGATGCACCTGACATGGGCAGTCGAGGTGGTGCAGTCTTCCTTATCTTCAGGTGTAGGGCGACTAGTCGGGGAGCAAGACAGGGGGTCTGGTATACATAGTTGTTTCCCCGTGTGCCAGACTGCGGTGAAAATGTAGGGGACCACTTTCACATTGAGGCGTTGTAGGCATGGATTCTCAATGGCATCCAGGGTGTAGTGGTTGAGAATCGTTATCAGGGGGCGATGGTAGCCGGTGTGTGACTTGGTAGATGATGAAAGGCGGGGTCCACTTGAGCGTGAAGATGAGGCTGGAGACCCAGTCCGATTCGTCATCGTAGACCTGCACATCTTAGTGAAGGGTCCCTGTTTCTGGCAGGCAGTGCACTGGGCGTCCTTAGCTGGGCATTTCTGGGTGCGGGGCCAATGACCTGAGAGTCCGCAGTTAATGCAAGTGGCACCCGTGGCTGGGCAATGTCCATAGTCGTGCCTGTGAGAGCAGTATTGACAGGGGGCACTGTTGGTTGATTGCTGTTTTGTAGACTGGTGAGAACGCTGGTCTGGAGAATGATGAGAAGTCTTCTTCTTCAGGCGCTGGTTCCTCTTGTATGAGGATACTGTGCTGATCTGGCTAGGAGCAGATGCAATGACTGATGCAGTTGCTTGTGTGGATTCATAAGAGCGGCAGCAGGTCACAAAGTCTGCGAGGCTGGATGAGGATTGGAGGGGGATAAGGCGTTGTATTAAGTCTTCGTCCTGCACGCCCATCAAAATTACCATCTGCAATTGCAGTTCAGCACAGGAAGTGGGGTTGCCAGTGCATAAATTAACTTCGTCAGCGAGATCCTTGAGATGTGCATAGTAGTCTACAAACGATTCTCCCACAACTTGTTTACAGAACAACAACTCCCTGCAGCATAAGGCTTCATTTCTGAGGCCGTGAAAGTGCCTCTGTAGGGCATCCAACACCTCTGTGATGGAGAATGATGTGTTGTGAGGGATGCCAAGTGTATGCGTAAGCAGGTGCTGAACGTCCAGGGAGATGCAAGTCCTCAGGTGGATCAGATGGGCGGTTTGATGTAAGCTGTCAAGTCCAACTAAGAATGCATGAATGCATAGTCTTCAAAACAGAGCCTCCACTGGCGAAACACTTGATATGTTGCATCTTGTTGTAGAAGAGGAGGGGGGGTGGACCGTAGGCTTGCCAGAAACCGTTGGTGTATGTACGTGTGGGGCTCCTGACGGCATGGTGTGCACTGCAAAGCCAGGGGCTGGGGGAGCAGGTGTGACAGGAGGTGCGGGTGTGGTGTCAGGCTGCTGGGGTTGCTGAGACTGTGATGGTGCAGCCAGCTGTCCTGATAGCAATGTAAAAAGACCAATAAATCGCTCCATTTGATGTCTGAAGGCCTGCTCTTCTTGTCACCGTCGAGCTTGCTCTTGTAAGCTTGAATTGTGAAGAATGTTGATAAGATGCAATATGTCATTATTGTGGTCGTCTGTCCTGTTGGGAGTCAGGGGAGGAGGAAAGGTGGGGCCGGTATTGTCATCAGCTGTGAGGAGATGCATGGATCCATCGTCTCCCTGTGGATCATCTGTCTGATCCGCTCCATTTTGATCCACGAACTCAAATGACTGTTCCTCTTGCTAAGCCATGTTAAGCTGGGTATCCTCAGAGAGCTTAGGATCTGTAGAGTGCCAGGGAAATGTCCAGTTCGCTGTAGGTAAATGCAGGAATACACCAGAAGTTGAAATAAAATGATCAAGCTGTGAGTGAGCGAGTGGAGGTGGCTGCGTGCGTACGTGTGTTGTGGTGGTGGGCAGGGCTTAGTTAGCCAGAGTAATATGGCAGCTGGCTTGAGGGGACGCGCCACGAGCCTCTGAGCCACGCCAAATTATGAGCAGGGAGTTTGCAGCTCGCAACATCACACTGCACTGTAACACTGTAATGCACTGACACTCTAACACTGCACTGCACAAACACTGTAGCACTCCTGAAGACACTGTAAAGAGTATCCTGGGTCAATGTAAGAAATCCAACGTGCGGGCTGAGAGGTAAACACTGTGTAATGGCGGACTCCTGCTTGAATTTTGTAACGTTGGGCCTGGCTGACTGAAATCTCAGTCACGGGAACAGCTACTTGTCACTGCGCCATGGATGTGATGGGACCGAAGGGTAATGAATTGAAACTGTAAGTTCTTGGCACTCCCATTTATTTACAACAGACAGATAGACTAACATGAGAGCATTGGATTGTATCTGGTGCACGTCATTAATCAGCGGGTAATGCTGACCCACACAACGCGCATGCGTGGCGGAAAAGCAGCAACGTTGCCATGGTACAACGTAACTTTGAAATCCAGCCAGCAGTCTTACAATGTGCAGCACCGATACTTGATATCTACACAATACCCACAATGCAACTACCACAGAGAAGACACCAAAAACATAATACTACTCAAATGCCCTGCATTCCCTGCACATAGATGGACACACATCACAATGCTTTTTGACCTATGGTCCCAACCAGCTGATGGGTTCAGCTTCCTGAGACCTGAAAGAGGCTCATATGGATAGAAGGGACTCCAAATGCAGGAAGATAAGGCGGTAAGGTATACAGATAGATAGGAAGATAAAATGAAAATTAAATGTATATCTAATTCATACTTACAAACTAAAATACTCACCACTTACAAAATAAAATACTCACCACTGTCTGAAGCAGGTGGACGATAGCTTCCTCTGTCTTGAACTCCAGGGTTATCTCCATCATAACCACCAGAACCCTCAGCTCTGGCATTTAGTCCCTGCTTACTGGGATCCCAAGATGACTCTGTCTGACTGTTTGGATCCGAGTAGCCTCCCCAGGATTGGTCATCTTCATCCCACGGGCCACTGTTATCCTGTCCACCACTAGAGGCCCAGCTAAAGGGACCTTGCACACCTTGTGGATTGGTACTCTGACCCCAAGGATTTCCCCAGTCTCCTCCCTCGTGGTTCATCTGCTGAGAAGACTCGTAATTTTGCCGATTCTGTGCCCCTTGGCCATTCCATCCACCTCTTCCTCCCCCACGTGCCATGCCACCTCTCGGTGGTGCCTGTCCCATCAGCCCTTGGGGCTGTCCTTTCATTCCTGGTGACTCCCCCATGAGCCCAGTGGACTGTCCTTTCACTCCTGGAGACTCTCCCATGAGACCAGTGGGCTGCCCTTTCACTCCTGGAGAATCTCCCATAAGCCCAGTAGACTGTCCTTTTGCTGCAGGAGGAGGCTCCCCCATGAGTCCAGTGGACTTTCCTTTCAATGATGGAGCCTCACCCATGAGCCCAGTGGACTGTCCTTTAGCCCCTGGATACTCTCCTAAGAGTCCAGCTGACTGCCCTTTCACAGATGGAGATTCACCCATAAGACCAGTTGCTAGTCCTTTCACTCCTGGATACTCCCCAAGGAGACCAGCTGATGGCACTTTCACAGCTGGAGACACACCCAGGAGCCCAACTGACTGTCCTTTCACTACAGGAGACTGCCCTAAAAGCCCAGTTGATGGCACTTTCACAGCTGGAGACTCCCCAATGAGCCCAGTCGACTGTCCTTTTGCTGCTGGAGACTCCCCTAGGAGTCCAGTTGAATGTCCCATCACTGCTGGAGAATCCCCCATAAGCCCTGATGACTTTCCTTTCACCGCTGGAGAATCTCCTAAGAGACCAGATGATTGTCCTTTGATAACTGGAGACTCCCCCACAAGCCCAGCTGACTGTTCTTTCAAAATAGGAGACTCCTCCAGAGACCCAGTTGACTGTCCTTTCACATTAGACTCTCCCACAGGCCCAGTTGACTGTCCTTTCACTACTGGAGCTTCTCCCACAAGCACAGTTGACTGTCCTTTTACTCCAGGAGGATCACCATCCAGCCCAGGTGACTGTCCTTTCACCCCCACTGGCTCTCCTACATGACCAAGTGATTCTTCAGTGCCAGACTTGTCTGGAGAAGGATCCTGTGGATTCTCTTTGCAATCCTGAGATTCTTTACCTGTGTCAGTGCTTGCCTCTTGTGAATTTTTGTTTCCCAAACCTAAGGAGTCTGCCTCAGGTTTCTCTGTCTTCTTTTCTTCCTCCTCCTCAGGAGGTGGGGGTGGAGGAGGTTCTAGTGGTGGGGGCGGGATACAGGGAAGTGGAACACTAGGTGGAGGGACACTTGTGGAGATACTGGGGGGTGGAACACTAGTGTTGGCAATACCTGGGGGAGGTACATTTGTGGGAGGCATGCTTGGTGGCGGAACACTTGTGTCTGGGCGTATGGCTGGTGGAGGTACAGACATCATTGGCATTACCCCTGAGGGACTGCCATACATGCCATACATGCTGTACATCTGAAAATAAATTGAGCTAAATTACACTTAAAAAGAATGCAGCACCTCAAGTGTATTACATACTCAAAGGGATTAATTACTGAATATAATCAACTATCAAATGTCAAGCTTTGCAAAAGATGACCGAGTTGGGAGTAAAGGAAATCATAATAACACAGTAGATATGATTAAGTTATCCACAGCACTATGGAAATATTAACATATCTGCATAAAAGTATTTTTCTATGCATCACAATATGATGTTGGTATACCTTGCATTTTTGTGGAAAAACCATAATGATAATTTCAAGGATTCATCTTTAGTATAACAACTAGCTCTGAAACCCAAGTACCATGTTACACTGTTGAATATCTGGAATGCTTGCCAATGGTGGTCTCAGTACGTATGGCTATGTGTTCATCATAGATAAGCTTATCACGTACAACAATCTGAAAATCTGCTGAGTTCCCATTGGTTTTATTAACCCTGGTTATGGACAAATACCCTCAACACAGATGGTAATGTCATTTTCTCTGAGTGTGCAAACATTACCCCTGCTTTTAGCTACAATTTTTATTGGCAGTATTTACACCAGTACTTTCCATATGTAAATTGTGCTACATCTCTTACTGCCTCACCAAAATGAAGAGAACTTACATGGTTTTAAGCATACCCAATAACCCTAATAACCATCATCCTCAACAGATTCTATGCCAACCATAATAACTTCAAACCATTTCACATCTTAGAATTTCTCTTGCCATGAAGGTGATAGTACAATACTCCCTTTAAAGTGGTCAGATGCCTAGAAAACTATTTTGAATATCATTTTCATTTTCCGTTCCCAAGGTATCAAAGATCAACCCCAACATCATCTAAGCAAAATCAACAACAGTTCATCAATGAGGTCATTAGACATGATCAGTATGATGTCTTTTACAAATCCCTTTATTTTGAATACATTAATCTTTGATCTGTAATGTGCTGATTTAAATCAACTTATCCCCATTATTGCAGAACATCAGGTTATTGTCATTAGCCTACTTTAAGTGTTCCTTCATTTCCAATGGAAAAATTTTCCTATAATTCTCAAGATGTCTGCAAGGGTTACTGAATGATATCTAAATATCAGCTGACGTGTACTAACGTTAGGAGCCCTGAAAGAAAATGCCACTTTAAAAATCTTCTTTGAAAAAAAATATTCATTCTCCTTCCTTTATTATGTTTGCAGAGACAGCACAGGCAATCAAATGCCATAATCAAGGCTATCTTATTAACACTATGTATGTATTAATACTCTAGAAGACACATACCCAATTTATCAATCAGCCCCACAAGGTAGGATGAACAGCTGAGTTCACTGCAGTCAAACTACCCAAACCAGAATTCAAACCTATGCAAGCTAAGTGTGGCTTACACAAATCATCAGCAAACTGTGGCTTACACAAATCATCAGCAATGTACAATGATGAACATTAAACTGAATCAATAACATTTATATTAAATATTCTTTTTCCTTATGTACATGACACTACTCAAAGAGAGAAGTCATCATCAGGCCAAGTAAATAATGAAATTATGAAGCCATGGCAAAAATATTAAATGACTTCTTTTGCACCTGTATTTACGACTGAAGACACAACCTATGTCCCGAATCCAGTTTCACTGATAAGAGGGGGGAATGTTCTTCAACAAATTGACATAAAAGATATGGACATAATTTCAGCAATAAAAGGAATGAAAAGAAGTTTTATCCAAGAACAATGAAAGAGGCAAAAAATAAGATAGTTAAGCCCTTGACTGGCCTTTTCAATACGTCATTTGCTTCAGGAAAAGTTCCAGATGAATGGAAGTTTGCCAATGTAACATCAATATCAAAAAAGGTAACAAGTCACTGCCCGGATCCTGAGCTAAAAGGTTCAGTGAAATTTACAATGAGTGAGGAGGAACATGGGTACCATTGCCTTAAACTGAGAAAGAAGGTTAACAAAGAGGGAGAAAATGTCAATTAAACATGTCAAAAAGCATCAAAGCTCCTCACACTCACTCAGCTGCTACCAAAAGACCTGCCTATCTTTCATTATTCTTCCTTGCCAAAGTAAACATGCACTAAGAATCACCCATCTCTCATAGTCCACTTTAATATATACCCACATCAGTCTGGAGCTCACTTCCTTACATTTTTTCACACATTCCTACAACTGCTTTAGCAGTAGTGCTACCCCTTCCTTTGCTATTACCCTGACACTTAACCATGACTTTACCCTTATGACATTCTCTAACCATTCTTCCCCTTATCCTTGAGCTTTCTTTCACTCTGGGATAAAACATCCAAGTTCCTTTTCTCAAACATACTACCTATCACTCCTTTCTTCTCATCTTGATAACATCCATACTCATTTTGACAGCCCAGCCTGAGCTTCTGAGGAGGATGAGTGCTCCTTGCTTGGTTCCATTCTTTTCCATCTTTTATATACTGAAAAACAAGAAACCCTACACGTGTGCTGCTTTGTCGCCTTCTACAGTATGCAGGAAACGTGGGTAGAATTCAATACCCCCCCATCCTCAGGGATATCCATGATAAAATACTAACAGTAACAGTAATGTAAATCTACTATGCAAGTCAAATTTACTTGGGCTTATGATAACCAATATGTTAAACAAAATATCATAGGCTCTACCTTGTAGAAAAACTTACATACATCCATTCAGATGTCCATAATAAAGTTGCATTCCTGGCCTTGCATCTTGTGGCACTTCAGTTCCATTTCCAACACCCATTTATACTGTTATCTTTGTGAATAAGAAATTGGGTACTAGTTCATGAGTTACGCAAGAAAATACAGTAATCCCTCAATTTAACAGACTAACAGGGGGGAAGGGGTGTCCGTTAATGCGAAAGTCCGTTAAATCAAATGTAACCATTTTCTTATACAATATACAGTAAAACAATATACAGTTCACACACTTTCTTTTAACTCCTCTATCACTTGATACTATTTTGAATTATAAGGATTGCAAAATTATTTAACAAATAAAGTCATAATTCTCTGTATACAACCTGGCCAGACAATAGCTTACGGCAGACTAAGGGAGCTTTCACATCAAAGTGACACATAACACATGGCATGTCACCTGAAAACAAACCTTTAGAAACAAATGAAACCTTTCACACAGGAGTGGTGTGACACTTTGCATGTGCCACATGTCACTTGCATGTCACTCCAGGATTGGACCGGATCATTTTTCTTCAGCATGCGACATGCCACCTCAGTCCAGTGATGTAAACTTTAATGGAGCTTTCACATCAAAGTGATTAATAGCATTGAAAATAAAAAAAAATTTGTAAATCTACGGCATATGTAGCGGATTTTGAAGTGTCTCCAAGCAGAATTTCACCAGCCACATCTGACAACACTGCCTCAGTTGCACAGTCTATGGAAAGAAGTAAACGGTTTCTTTGTGTTTGCGTGAACAGTTATTCAGCCTGCCTTTTCCAGAAAGTGAGGCATTTAACTTTGTGCAAGTTGTTGAAACTTACAAGTGTTTGTATGACACAACATCACCAGATTACAGCTCAAACAATAAGCCTTGCAACTACATAAGCACTGTGAATCCCTACATTGTCACTCACATACGGGTGTACCCACCACCTCTTCTTATGTTTTCTTCTGGCGATTACAACACTAATGAGAGCAATTATATCAGCATCATCATCCAATGATATCTTGTGAACTGGGCAGGAAAACCGTACATGCACCACATGTCATTTTGGTATGAAATCACCACATATGTCGCGTGTCACTTGCCACATGTCATGTTGGTGTGAAAGCTCCCTAAGACCGAAACAAAGCGAGTATAACCCATACTACCAAAAAACAAGTGTGATATGAAATGCACATAGTGCAGCATTTGAGATTTTTTCTTTCTTTCAATTATTTCTGTATTATCATTTGACTGGCCCATTAAACCCTAAATCCGTAATATCATGATCCATTAGACCGAGGGATTACTGTACTTAAGAGAATCATGTAGATTTGTTTTTCGTACTTGTCTGCCATTTCCCACATTAGCTAGGTAGTACCAGGGCACACAAAGAATTGGACTCAAATGCTCACTTCAGCTCTTCAGTTGTCATATACAAAGCAATGAAACCAGAGCACCCTACCTACTACCAGGCCCCATTGTCCTTTTTGTGGTTTCCCCAACTGCTTTATATACCCCTGTTTAGCCCACTGACAACGTGTCATTCGCTAAATACGTCATTGCTCCAATTCGCTAAATCAACCTGCATGCCTCACACCCTCCTGCATGTTCAGGCCCCTAAACCTTCAAAGCAACTTTCACTCCATCCTTCCACCCCATCTCTACCTCATTCCCTCCGTTTCTGACATGTAAACCCTCTTAGTCATCCTCTCCACATATCCTGAAAATTTCAGGAAAACCTCTTCATCTCTCTTATACATACTATGATACTTCCCTTACCACCACATCTCTCTCTTACTATATCAACTATTATTCAATCAAACCTTCTCACACCACATACTGTCCTCAAACATTTCAACACATTCATCCTCTTCTTTATATCTATGTCTAAGGCCAATGTCTCCCAAGACAACTATACCATCAAACTTACCCATTTTAACATTTAAAACAGTGACCTCTCTTTCCACATATTTCTCAATGCAACCAGGACCTTTGCTCTTTCACCAACCCTATAACTCACTTCAGCTACCACGCTTCCATTTGCTTTCATATACACTCACAGGTATTTAAAATACTAAATTTCCTCAAATTTACTCTCAACTTTTTCCTTTCACACTCTCCCAGACTAAGACAACAGCTTCTACAGTTTCTCCCATGTTAGGAGAATAATCTAGACAAAATGTCTTCTGATAAATATCATAAAAGCCTTTAAGTATAAGGATAAGGACATATTTAGCAAGGTATTCATACCTACATAAAGCCAAAACTAGAATATGAGGTTCAGGTTTGATCAGTGCACCTAAAGAGGTATAAAGAGCTAACAGAGAACGTTCAGAGGAGGGCAACAAAGATGTTACCCGGTTTAAGGGAGCTTAGTTGAAGGGAAAATCTAAAGATCAACTAATCACAACCTTTAAGGTTTTAAAACAGATTTGATGATATGGACAATGAACATTTGTTTGAGAAAGTAGGGATAGTGTAACCAGAGGACATTAATCAATTAAGAAACACTTGTTAAAAAGGGCATAAAGAATGAAAAATAATGACTGAGGGCATGTTTGATTTAAACAGCATACATAAATTCATGTGGATATATGATAATAGAGGATGTTAAAGAGATGGGGCCCCATGAGAGTAAAACTCCCTCCCCTTATGGTACAAACAGATAATTACCTGAAGCTGCCACCAACACAGTGTCATCAGCAAACAACAACTTTCCCACCTCCCAGGCCCTTCTGTCCCTAAGAGACTGCATATCTTCTCCTCTCCTAAGACCCTTGCATTCACCTCTCTCACTATCCCAACAACAACAACAAATTAATCAGCCATGGTGACAATGCACACACCCATGCTTGTATACCCACCTTCAACTGGAACCACTCATTCTCCTCTCTTCCTACTTGCACACATGCCTTACTCTCTTGAAAAAAGCACTTCATTGCTTCAAGCAGCTTTACTCTCAAGCTCTATATAACCAACGTCTTCCACAGAGTATCAACCCTATCATACACTATCACCAGATCCACAAATCCTTCTGCTTCTCTATTTCTTGCACATATTCTTCAAACCAAATACCTAATTTACACACACTCTGCCACTCCTGACACACACTGTTCCTACCTAGTCTGAAACTCTGTAAATGCCACCACCCTCTCAATCAAAACTTTCCCATATAAATTACAAACTACACTCAATAAACTTATCTTTTTTCATACATATTCGCCATTTCCCGCATTAGTGAGGTAGAGTCAAAAACATAGGACTGAGCCTTAAAGGGAAAATCCTCACTTGGCCCCTTCTCTCTCTCTCTCTCTCTCTCTTTTTGGGGGGGTTCCAGCCCCCCACTACAACCCATTTAAGTCGCCTTCTACAACACACAAGGAATATATAGGAAGTATTCTTTCTCCCCTACACTCAACAAATTTATACCCCTGTAATCTGAATATTTACTTTTGTCCCCTTGCCTTCATACAATAGCAATCTACAGGCATTCCATCAATCCTAAGGCACCTCACAATGAGGCATCCATACACTAAAAATCCTAACATATAATCACCAAACCAAACACCCTCTTTCTTATGAAATTCGTCTGGAGTCCCATCCACTCCAGCCACTATGCTGCACCTCTTCTTACGCAAAGCTTTCACCACCACTTCTCTCTTCACCAAACCACTTTCCATGACTCTCTACCTTCACATCCAAATCATCAAACTTCTGCCACCCTATCACTGAACACATTTAACAACTTTTTATAATACTCACTCCATCTCCTTAACCCCATTTCTATCTGTTACCACTTCCCATTTGCCCAACTCCCAATGTTCTCTCTCTCTCTCTCTAATAACCTTCCAAAATATTTCCTTGTTCTTCCAGAAGTTTACTGATACTGCTCACCCCCAACTCTCATTTGCCCTCTTTTTCAGCCCTTACTTGTACATCCCCCAGTCACCTGCACTCCTTTCAAAACAAATAATACCCTTACACCTCATCTTTTCTTTCACTAGCAACTTAACTTCCTCATCTCACCACTCACTACCCTTTCTCACCAGTCCAACTCCCTCCTTTCACATGCCACAAAATTCTCTCACACTTTTAAACACTGCTTTCCTAAATATGTCCCATTCCTCAACCACTCCCTAACTTCATTTCCTCCCACCTTTTACCATTCTACACTCAATCTCTCCTTGCGTTTCATCACACAAGCCTCTTTTCTATGTTCACTCATTTTCATCACTCTCTTCCCACCCATATTATTTCCTCTTTTCTTAAAGCCTCTACAAATCTTCTCACCTCCACCATCCCACCAGCTGCTCCTCTCAGCACACTCACATCCAAGACTCTTTCCTATGTACACATGTATGTACCATATAATACTATAATGCACCTTTATCATCTTTTCAACTCACTCATGTATACTTATACAATAAGGATGGGATTTAGCACAATCAATTGCACCATATCATGAAAACCAATTCCAAGTAAATAAGAGGTTAGAGACCATGGGATAAAAAGAGTGTATTCTATACATTATGTAAATAATGGAAACAATTTATCAAATAACATTCAAAATGTTATCTTAGCTATCTATCTATATCTCTGATGCCCATTCCCTTTCAGAACTCTCTCAAGGAGTTGGCCATTGTAAGAGTCTCCCTAACTGGTGAACTCCAGTTATCCCAACAATGAAAATAATACACAACATATACATAAAATGACAGACAGGTATATGGTTATTTGTCACATCCACATTTCTATGGGGCTCTGGGACAGACAAGTTATGGTTCTGTCTTATATTCTTACTAAATGTAGATGGATATTAGTTCATGCATTAGGTAATAATCTACTGAAGAGAACTACAGTAAAACCTCTGTTATCCATAAATGTTCAAACCAACATATTTTTTCAATTTCAGTTGGCAAACTTCCAATATCCAAAAAAAATTAAAAAATTAAGTACTTACATAAAAATATTTCACATCACTTGCACCCTGTGCCACACCAATTAGTATACTTACCACCAACCCAGTGTTTTGTGGCACTTGGGCAAGTTTACAAACTGGGTGAATCTACAATCCATAACAAGCTGAATTCAGAAAAAATTTGAAGTGGTGTGGTGCACTCTACTTCACAATCTACTAAGGCAACCACAAGGGTTAGAAATCCACTTACAGATTTTTTCTTTTTTACATTGGAAACTTCAGTCACAGACGAAAATCCACATCAAGGCCAGGCCTTAATTGAAATATACAGAGATTAATGAAAGGGATGAAGAAGCAAAAGGAAATTATTTATGAAGTTTGGAAGAAGTGAAAAACCTGTCTTTTAAAATGTGCCAGGTCATAATTATTAGGAAAGACATGAAAGGGTAGAGTTCCAAAGCTTTAAGGTGTAAGTAAAGAAACATGTATCAAAATGGCCCACCCCTGAGTTGCCAACAGCCACACAGTAATGATGTGATGCAGCAGCTTGATAAATATTGCATGGTCTAGCTAGTGGTGGTGGCACACAAAGAGCCAGCGCTCAGCAGCAAAAACAAAAGTAATACCCATAGAAAAGAGAAAGTGAACCAACATCGCAGGGTAGGGCAAGCAAGTCAAGTTTTGAAGTTTAACTGAGAGAGTTTGTGAGTCAAAACACTTTCGACTCAACTCTATCAAGGAAAATGCAAAGCTAGAACCACCCTAGATGTGAGAGCAGTGCTCCATACAAGGACAGACCAATCCTTTGTATAAACAGAGCAACTGTTTGGAAGAAAAGAAATTCTAACATCTAAACAGGACTCCCAGTTTCTTAGAGGCAGACTTAGCTATTTCCAGGATGTGGGATTTCCAAGATAAAGTGAGAGTTAAGGTAATAATAAGTATATTCATTGAGTCAAGAGGTGAAATTACAGAACCATCAAAGGAGAGAGGAAAGTTGTGAAGAATTTTTAATAAAGAGATGGGCAGAAACTGGGTCTTAAAGTAATTAAACTTAACCAGATTCTGTCTACTCCACTGAGATATCCTGTCTAAGTTTATTGAGGAAGTTGTGTCAAAATGAGAAGCATATTGATTGATAGATGAAGGAACAGTACTGAAGGATGTGGATGAATTCAGTGTTGAGTCATCAGGGTATGAAAGCATTTGCTATTTGAGGAAAAAAAGGCATTCATTGATAAAAAGAAGAAAAAAGTAGTAGACAGGGCAGAACCTTGAGGGACATCAATGCAGAAGAAGAAAGGGGGAAGAGGCTGATCCAACAACAACCACTTAGATCAGCCAGAGAGAAAACCAGATATGAGGGAGCAAAGTGAGGGATGGAAGTCAAAAGGGGGAGCTTAGAGATGAAATCCCAACATTACATCCCATCAAAACCTTTGGATATATCAAGAGCAACAACACAGGACCCTTCCAAATCTTCTTTCCTGTCTAGCTAACACTGCATCAAACATTGTCTCTATTTTTTTTTGAGAATGTATACATAACTATTAGTTCATACACTATGTACGAGGTCATTGAAGAGTATTGTGTAAAAAAAAAAAATGAAAATCTTAATTTACTATATCATTTACTCAGTGCAATATGAGTTTTGCTGTGGGTTCTTACTTCCCCTCCTCATTAACTTTTCCATCTACTGTACCAACAATTTTCTCTATTAAGTATCTGAACATCTAAATAACAATTTGTTCATGTATTAGATAAGAACCTACTGAAGAGCAGTGTGCATTACGAAGAAACATTACGTAGAAGTAGAAGGTAAGAACACTAGGCAGGAGCATTAGGTAGTAGTTGTCAGATGGAATATTATATAGTTGCCTCAGCAAAGACTGCACTAGACTTGCCATTTGCCAGTGGCCTACTAAGGGTAAGGCACTATGGCTAAGAAGCATCACTGGAGTTCACTAGTTATGGAAATTAAGTGCCATGACCACCCCATTGAGGGAGTTCCAGAAGGGAACAGGCATCAGAGATATGGATAGATGGTGTATATATATACAAACATATAACAAATATAATTCACCTTATTATTCACAAAGTTAATTGTTTTGAAGTGAAGGCAACCACTAGCCTCCCTACAATCACAAGCATTCAAGAGCTGGTTAAAAATCTTATTTCTATCACCCAATATCTTCGTTATTTTTTTCAATATGGTAATAGCTATTAAATCATAAGTCATGCAAGAGCCAACTAAACAGAAACTGTGAAGTAAAATATATAAAAAATACAATTTATCAAACAATTTAAAGTGTGATTTGAATCTGCTGTGGGTGCTACCTTCCTTATCTAGTTAGCTCTTCAATCTACCGCGCCACTCATTTTCTTGCTATTTTTGTGAACAAAAAGGTGACACTTGCTACAAGTGGCACGAGTGGATGAGAAAAAATATACTGACATTGACCTACAAGAATGAAGACATGCACTACAGAGTGAAAACTAGTCACAATGTACTGTAAAAGGCACTGGCAACATAAACCCATGCACAGCAGATGAAAAAGTAGTCACAGGATATCACAGGTGGAGCAGGCTGCCTTGTAAGTGGTCTGCATCAAAAAATATTAATGGGAAGAATGGGCATATGTTCATGTAAGTGAATTTTTGCTTCATATATTGGATCTACTGGTAATAAATTTACATACTCATATAACTGGATACTAATAATCTGAACAATTGTATATTGGGGACTAGTTGTAGTCAGGAGTTTGCATGAAAAATTATGAATGGAAAAGCACATCACAAGTAAGGTTTATGGTCCTCATGGCATCCATCCCCTTGTACTGAAAGAGTGTGCCTCTGAACTTGTGCCTGTGCTTGGTCGTCTATTCTGTTTTTGTTTAAAAACCTGAACTTTTCCTTCTCCTTGGCAGCATGTGTTTATACATCCCATCTCTAAGGATAGTGACTGTTCTGACCCTCTACAACTACCACCCTATTGCTTTGAAACCTACCATTTCCATAGTCTTTGATCACTCCTCAACTCCCATATCCCTAGACATCTCGAAACTCAGTCTTCTCTCTGATCACCAGTATGGCTTCCGTAAGGTGAGATCCACGAGTGATATTTTTTCCTATCTCAACTAATGTCAGATCATCATCCCTACAAGATTTTGGGGAGTCAAATGTAGCTGCCCCTCTCATTCCAAAGCTTTTGACAGGGTGTGGCATTGGGGTCTCATCTCTAAGCTCCCCTCTTAAGGCTTCCCTCCCTCACTTTG